>CAUYQV010064241.1:0-20030 GCA_963574575.1 Galagoides demidoff
CCTGTGGTCCCAGCTACTTGGGAGGTGGAGGCAGGAGACTTGCTTGAGCCCAGGAGTTGGAGGTTGCTATGAGCTGTGATGCCATGGCACTCTACCCAGGGGGATAGCTTGAGGCTCCATCTCAAAAAAAAAAAAAAAAAACACCCCCAGAAGTCCCCATAGTGTCCCCTTTCCAGTCATTCTCTACCTCCCACTCCAACAAGAGTAGCCACTATCCTTATATCTAAACAGGCTGGATGGGGTGGGCCGGTTTTATTTATGTAAATAGAATCACTCAACATCGTATTCAAGTAGCTCATCTCTTTCTTTCTTTCTTTCTCTTTTGTTTTTTTAAAGATGGGATCTCACTCTTGCTCAGGCTGCTCTGGAACTCTTATGCTCAAGGGATCCTCTGGCCTCAGCCTCCCAGAGTGCTAAAATTACAGGCCTTAAGCCACTGAGCCCAGCCACTTTCATTCAAAATCAAGCATGTGAGATTCACTTGTGTTGTTCTATGCCTTTGCAGGTCAACGATTTTTCAATGGGGGGTAACTATGAGCCCCCAGGGCAGTTTAGGCTAGTCTAGAGACATCTGTGCTTGTCACAACTGGGGGTGCATCTAATGGGTCCAGACCTGGGGTGCTGCATAGCATCCTCCGGTGCAATGCACAGGACAGCCCCCCCCCACAAGAAAGGATTACATGGCCCAAAATAATGCTGATGCTGCAAACCCTAGATCAGTGGTTCTCCCAGTTGTGCTTTGAGTCCTCCAAAACACAATTTTTAATGCTTCCTGTATACTGCATACAGACGCAGCAGAGTTAGCCTAAACGAAAGTGCAAGTTCAAAGCTTCCATTCAGAGGCAAGTTTACTGAGCTTTGTCATCCGAGTGGGGGTGGGGAGGGTGGGAAAGAGAGTGGGATTGGAGAGGAAGACAGATGGGAGCCTGCGAGGGTCATCCCTAATGATTTCTTAATCTTGCCTGGAGATGAATTTGACCTTAGGAGGTCTTCCCGAGCCGCACATGCCTCTTTGGCAAGCAGGGGAAGGAAATGACAGAAAAGTTCTTACAGAGCCACACTGATACACACAGACATAAACAGACAACTGTGCGAGTCCAAACATACACCCCCCGTGGCTCTGGACACACACAGACACTCGCACGCAAATAGGCACTCACCAGCTGGCACTGGCAACAATGGCAGAACTAGTGGACACACACTGGGATAGAGAAAAAAAAGAAATGCCAAAGTTGTCCTTCAAGAGACCCCCTCCTCCAAGTCCAGCTACTTAAAAAAATAGTAAAGATGACCAAGTTCTAGGTAACCCAGCCAGGGTAATAACCACATCTGTCTGTTTACTACTCTATCTCTCAAACTCAAGCTCAGCACCAGCGATATTTACAAATGGATAATTCTTTGTAAATTCTCTGGCCTCCAGGGGACATCCATTCAGTACAGTAGGGGTTGTCCTGTACATTGAGGGACATTTAGGAACATCTCTGGTCTCTACAACTAGATGCACCCCAAGTTGTGCCTAAATTGTCTCTAGTTATCACACAATGCCCCCAGGGACATCACCCCTAATTAAGAACCACTGGCCTAGTCCAGAAGCAGCCCCCCAATAAAATATTTGGTGACTGAATCAGGAAGCCACCCTCATTCTTTCCTGAAAATAATAGGCCCCAGAGGAGACTCAGCTAATCTCTCCTCTTTAGCATCCACAAACACCAAGAGTTACAGACACACAGGAATGGAGCCCTGGGCTCATTTCTCTCCCAGGGTCCCGTCTCTGGGGCTCAGACCTGTGCTGGGTTCTGTCTGGGTGGAGGCCATCACTGACATCGCTGACAGGCCTGGAAGAGGTGGCCCCCAGAGAGATGGCCCCACCACTTATACTCTGTCATGTGATCGAAGGACCTGAATGCATTTTTCCAGACCCTGATTGGGTTTTAATTATGTTTAGAACCCTGTGTGCTCAGCACACTCCAGCTGAATTCACTGCTGCATTTAGAATTGTGTCCACCTTTCTCTGACTCTTTCCTCTGGGACTACAGTTGGTGGGGGTGGGAAGGGTGCTTGGGACCAGAAAGCACATCTATGGAATTTTCCATACATTAGCCAAACAGGATCTGGAGCTTTCTTTTACATTTGAATCCTCCCAAGGACACATAAGTCTGTGGCCAGGGTGGGAAGTGGGACTTGAGGCAGACTGAACTGCAGGCCTAGGTGTCTACTGCTGACATGGGGAAGGTAGGTCTGAAGGTCATACATTCATTCAGCAAACATCCTTGGAATGTCAGTGCATACCAGACACTGAGGTTGCAGAGATAAAAGACCCGTTTTTTAACCTTCAAGTAGCAAGAGAAAGACAGATAGCAACAGCTCATTCAAGCATTTGTTAAGTGTCAGTCACTTTTTTGTGCTCTTTATAAATATTCATTCAACAAAAGCTAAAAATAATTCTTTGAGGTAGGTTGTATTATTACCTCCAACTTAGAAGTGAGGAAACTGAGGCTTGGTTAGGTAAAGTAACTTGACCAAGAGGACATGGTTCTTCAGTGGCAGAGACAGAGATTAGCAGTGGTTCTTAATTGGGGGCTATTTTGGCCTCCAGGGGACATTAGATAATGTCTGAGGACATTTCTGGGTATCACAACCAAGAAGGAGGAAGCAACTGGCATCCAGTGAGTAGAGGACAGGGACGGTCCATCTAATGCACAGGAGAATGCCCACCAAAAAATTGTCCCCAAATGTTGACTGTGCCAAGGTGGAGAAACTTGGACTAAAGGGTTGGTGTCCCAGCCACTGTTCTACAGGACAGGGATATGTGCGGGGTGTCCGACCAGCCAATCAGAGGAAACTTCACAAGCTCTTGAACAGAGTTATGAACATTATCTTGAAATGAGGACACCACTATTTCAGTAGATAAGGCCACAGCCACACTGGCTTGAGTTCAAAATCTTCACTTTGCCCTTTTCAGTTTAGGTGAGTTACTTAACCTCAGTTTTCTCATCTGTTAGATGGGACTATTATTTTAAAAAGCTTTTCTGAGGTGTAATTGACATACAAAGTATATATCGATATTTAATGTGTATAAAATGATGCATTTGGACCTATGCATACACCTGTGATACCATCGTCACAATTGAGGGAATAGGTATACCCAACACCTCCCAAATTTTCCTGGAATCCTTTAGTTTGTTTGTTTACCCTTTGTTTTGTGATATGATAAGGGCACAACATAAGATCTATCCTCTATTCTTTTTTTTGGAAACAGAGTCTCACTATGTCACCCTCGGTAGAGTGCCGTGGCATCCAGCTCACAGCAACCTCAAACTCTTGGGCTCAAGCAATTCTTTTGCCTCAGCCTCCCAAGTATCTGGGACTACAGGCACCTGCTACAATACTTGGCTATTTTGTTGTTGTTGTTGTTGTTGTCATTGTTGTCTGGCAGGCACAGGCTGGATTTGAACCCTCGAGCCCTAGTGTATGTGGCTGGCACTGTAACCACTGAGCTATAGGAGCTGAGCCAAGATCTAACCTCTGAACAAATGTTGATGTGCACTGTTTTAACTATAGCAGATATCTAGAACTTATTCATCTTGTGTGATTGAAACTTTATGCCTGCAAACGATAACACCTCATTTCCCCCATCCCTCAGCTCCTGGCAACCGCTTTTTAATTTGCTTCTATGAGCTTCACTATTGTAGATACCTCATACACGTAAGTGGAATCATGCAGTATTTGCCTTTGTGTAGCTGACTTATTTCGTTTAACATAATGTCCTGTACGGCTGCACCTGTGGCTCAGTGAGTAGGGTGCTGGCCCTATATACTGATGGTGGTAGGTTCAAACCCAGCCCCAGCCAAACTGCAACAACAACAACAACAAAAATAGTAGGCCATTGTGGCAGGCACCTGTAGTCCCAGCTACTCAGGAGGCTGAGGCAAGAGAATCGCCTAAGCCCAAGAGCTGGAGGTTGCTGTGAGCTGTGACACCACAGCATTCTACCGAGGGCAACAAAATAAGACTGTCTATAAAGAAAACAAAACAAACAAACAAGAAAACCCATAATGTCCTCTAGACTCTGTTGCAAATTCCCTTTCTTTTCTTTTTAGTGTTGGATAATATAGTATTATATGCCCATGCCATGCTTTATTTATCCACGTGTATTAGATGGGAATAGCAACTCTATCTCTCATGGGACGCTGTGCCTAACACATTGCAAGCATTCAATAGATACAAGCTATTAGTAGGCAGGAAAGGGAATGAATAAATCCCAGACAGGGAAAATAGATCTAATGGCTACTTCAAGTCAGGGAAATAGCACAAATAAATGTCCTTGGTAAACTATAGAGTTTCGTGAACTATTAGTTTTTACTACCTTCAAAATCTGGATTGGCTCCTTGATGCAATGCAGTTTACAAGCAGTCCTGCTTAAAGACAAAGGGTCAACTGGTTGACCTCTAAAAACCAGGATGACCCCACTCTGGGAAAAATTACCAAATTTTTGTAATAATATTTACTTAGTTGATTTCATCATGGTCACTTGCTTGTCAAGTCCAATAGCTCTCAGCCTCCCCATAAAGTGTTAGCTTCTCCCTCATTAAATCACTTGGACCACACTTGTCCAGTTGTAAAGGTCATTATTTCTTAATACAATAGATGTCATAATGATAATTGCAGACTTGGTTCTCTATTCCATAACTACAGGTTCAAATCCTAGCTCTACATCATGCTTTGTGTGTTATCTCAGACTGATCATCAAACCTTTCTGGCCTCACATTCTTGTCTGTACAATAGTTTAATATATCTCTACCCATGGCAATTAGAAACCTGCCCCCAAATTCTTTGCTAAGCAGCTTATCCAGATGGGGGGGGGGGGTCTATGTTCCCCTCCTCTTGAATCCAGTGGACTTGTGACTGATTCAACAAATAGACTATGGCAGAAATAATGCTGTGAATTTCCAAGATGGGTTATAAAAGGTGAAGTGGCTTCTGCCTTGTCTGCTAGAACTTGGCTCCCTGTAAGAATCCTAACTACACTGAGTCAGCCATGTTGTAAGGAAACACAGGCTTCATGAAGTGGCCCCCACAGATGCTTAACAACACAGATCTTCAAGTCATTCTACTCTTTCAGATGAAGTAAAAGAGCCTTCACAGTCCCCAGCCATCACGTCACCACCATCTTCCCAACTGAGCCCAGAAATCCCAGGGAGCAGAGATAAGCAATTCACAATGAGTCCTGGCCTCATCCCAGACTCATAGAATCTATGAGTTGTTTTAAGCTGCTACATTTGGTAGGAATTTGTTACACAGCAGTGGTAACTGGTACATTATCTCAAATGAGAGTTGTAAGGATTAAATTAGCTAATATGTAATCAATGCTGACCTTCTGGGCTGTGGCACAGAATAGATTCTCAAAGAATGTTACATCTTTTCCTCCCCTTAATATTTTTTCCTTATGATCAAAGTTTGCCTTTTTTTCCAGTTTTGTTTGACAAAGAGTGGGAGAATATATTTCTCTAATTATTTCCATTCTGTCTAGACTGTGGAGTCACATTGGTAAACAAAATCAGGAAACAATCATAATGACTCCAGCTCTGGCTGCAAGCTGCAGGTTCACAGCAGACCTGACCAGACTCTCCACTCAGCTTTAGACCTCACCTGTATAGCATGATCTTTGGAGCTGCAGGGTGAAGAAAACTCCCAAGAAAAATAGAGCATACATATAAAGGCATCCCATAATGTCCAGTCACAGCACAGAGTTTTCAAGGATGCAGGATCCTGATGCTCCAGAGCGTCTCTTCTTGGGAAAAGTTTTCCAAATCAAGATTTAAGTGCAGGTCACTGATGAAATGTTCCCTGGAAGAATTTTGCTCAAGTCATTCTTTGCCAACACTGCATCTGTTAGACCTGTGCAATAATAAGGGTTTTAAAAGATGCTCCTCTGCCCTTCTTTTATTTGGGTTAAATGTACACAAACCATGCCAGCCTCTCTGCTGGAGGCTGAGAACTCAGAGGAGGAATTCCTGGCCCCTGCACTGTGGAGCTAGCACGAAATCCACTTTCACATGAGTGAGAACTTCTAATAACCCAGCACTTCACCAACTAGGAAGCATCCTGCCAGCAGAGGCAAGAGTGGAGCAAGAAGCCAAGTCTAAGCATGAGGGACTTTGAATGCTGTGTCTCCCAAATCAAGACTGAAATTAGAAGAGTTGGGAGCTAGGACTGAAGATACAGGGTATGGGAGGCAGGTGAGACACAGGAAGCCAGAGTAAGCGGGAATGGGGATGAGTGGGTGGGGGAAATGCCCCAGGACACAACGAGCCATTGGTGAAAATGCTTTAGATGCTATGCCTGAATCGTTGGTGAGCTGATCCAACACCTATGCCTAACAGACTTCTCCCTTCCTGCCTTCTACCATGGACTCTGAAAAATTGCAAGATTCACTGACCTAGAGCTGATGCTCCAGCACAGACTGGGCCAGAAAAATGCAAGTAGAGGGCTAGTGGGAGGGTCAAGAAAAGAGCTTGCTCTCTTTCTTTCTTTCTTTCTCTCTCTCTCCTTCCTTTCTTCCTTCCTTTCCTTTTTCTTTTTTTTGCCAGAGTCTCACTTTGTCATCCTTGGTAGAGTACTATGGCATCACAGCTCACAGCAATCTCAAACTCTTGGGTTTAAGCAATTCTCTTGCCTCAGCATCCCAAGTAGCTGGGACTACAGGTGTCTACCAGAACACCCAGCTATTTTTATTTATTTATTATTTTTCTTAAGAGACGGGGTCTTGCTATGTTGCCCAGGCTGGAGTGCAGTGGCTATTCACAGGCATGATCCCACTACTGATCAGCACGGGAGTTTTGACCTGCTCCATTTCCAGCCTTTACCCAGGTTCACCCTTCCTTAGGCAACCTGGTGGCCCCCTGCTCCCAGGAGGTCACCATATTGATGCTGAACTTAGTGTAGATACCCAATCAGCACAGCCCACTAAAGCTCAGAACTCCTAGACTCAAACAATCCTCCTGTCTCAGCCTCCTGAGTACCTGGGACGACAGGTGCATACCACCACGTCAGGCACACCAGCTATTTTTAGAGATGAGCTCTCTCCCTGGCTCAGGCTGGTCTCAAACATGTGAGCTCAGTCAATCCACCCACCTTGACCTCCCAAGTGCTAGGATTACAGGTGTGAGCCACCCTGCCTGGCCCAAGAATTTAATTTCTTGTAAAGGAAAAAGGCTCAAGAGAAAAGCCTTCTGGAGCCACCCCTTTCACTGTCCTGTTTTAATGGCAGAGATCCAATATCTGGAGCTGAGGAAGAGGGCAGACACAAGAATAAAAAGCCAAAACAACACCAGCAGCAGTCTACCTCTGGACTACTAAGCCCCTGAGAAATGATAGTAGGGAAACAAATTTATTAGTATGGAGAAGCCTATTCTATATTGTTCCAAAATTTATTTTATTTTATTTTGGGGTGGAGTACCACAGCATCATAGCTCACAGCAACTTCTAACTCCTGGGCTCAAGCGATCTTCTTGCCTCAGTTTTTCTATTTTTAGTAGAGAGGGGGTCTCACTTTTGTTCAGGCTGGTCTCAAACTCTTTTTTTGTTTGTTTGTTTGAGACAGAGCCTCAAGCTATCCCCCTGGGTAGAGTGCTGTGGCATCACAGCTCACAGCAACCTCCAACTCCTGGGCTCAAGCGAGTCTCCTGCTTCAGCCTCCCAAGTAGCTGGGACCACAGGCACCTGCCACAACACCCAGCTATTTTTTGGTTGCAGCCGTCATTGTTGTTTGGCGGGCCCGGGTTGGATTCGAACCCACCACCTTAGGTGTATGTGGCTGGTGCCTTAGCCACTTGAGCCACAGGGGCCAAGCCTGGTCTCAAACTCTTGAGCTCAAGCTATCCACCCGCCTCGGCCCCCCAGAGTACTAGGATTACAGGCATGAGCTACCTCGCCTGGCCATTCCAAGATATTTAAAAGCAGATTATCAAACAATATGGAAAGAGATATGCAGAGAGGTACTCACTAGAAGGCAAGTGGTGTGTACAATTTGGGTTTTATTGTTCTTGTTATTTTGTTTATTATTTATATGCATTACAATATATGTAAAATATATCATGGTATGATATCATATTTTTTTATATATACAATTTTTGCCTAACAAAAACAGCCTTTAATAGCATATGCCATATGGTCTTATTTTTATTTAAAATGCATATATCATACACAGAAGGCTGGAAGATATATGGTAAACTAGGAATTGTTAGCCCTGTGTGATAGGATTACAGGTGATTTTCATTTTCTTCTTTTTCTTTATCTGCCTTTTGTACTTTTTCTATAATGAATATATATTACTTGTTTAATTTTTCAAGTGTTGTTGTTTAAAAACTACTCCTCTTACTGTGTTTGCCAAAGCCTCAAAACCTCCACTGGGAAATATATTAATCCAATCAAGATCTTCTTGTCTTGGCAACAAACTCCAGAACTGGTCTACTGTGATTTTAAGTACCTAGGAGGATGTGAAATTAGGAGATGGTGGAGTCCTCATTTTCTGGTCATTGTCAACCTTATGAAGATGGCAGGCTACAGAACTCCCTGAACTACTTAATCCAACCAGCCGCGTTGCCTTTAAACCCCAAAGCAAAAGAGAGGGTGATAAGTGGGAAATCCCACCTTCTGATACCAGTGATAAGAATCTCTCTTTCCCTTTTCCTTTGAGATAAATTTCTAGGAATGACCCACTCTCCCTGGAGCCCCTCTTGGAAGAAGAGCCGTAAAAATATCGCCAGGCGAAAGCATTTGTAAAAGGATGATGGGATGACATAATGACAGAAAAATATACGATCAATGTAGCAGACAGAGGTGGCTGTCAGTATGGGGGCCCTCCAGAGTTCAAGTATTCCCATAAAAGAATTCAACAACCCCATGACTCTCCCGGGAGAAAGAGATCTCCCTCCAAATCCAGCCTGTCACCTAATGTTGGGAGCAGAAATTTCCCAGGGGAGTGGAAATTGGTATGTCTGCATCTGAAAGAGCCAAGGATGATGAGAGGAGGAAGGGCGGAAGGGGCCAGTGATTTAGGGCTCTGGATCTTCCACAAGAAAAAAAAAGTTCCACTGGTCTGGTGCCCTGGGGGTCTTGAGAAAGTCATCCCAGAGAGGCACAACCATGGAAAACAAAACTCTTGGGGCTTGGGGTGGGAGGGAATGTGGAGGCCCAGTTGCTGCTGTCTGGTAGAGCTAAGACACAAGTCCCAAACATGCGTGACCTCCGGTTCACATGAACACTGCTGATCAAAAGGAAGCAGCTCGCTCCACCTGGCCCAGCTTCCCCATCCCGGGAGGATTCAAAGCTACAGGCTTCGTGGCTGGTGTGGCTTCCATTAACTCGGAGGTTGGTGCTACGGACTTCGAGAAAAGTTGAGCATCAAATGCAATGAATCACAAGAAACCGATAGCGTGGGCCAGCCTGGTGACCTTTAGAGCAAGATAATATTACTTAAAACGAACTTAGTCATGGAACCAGTAAGATAAACAGACATTGGTCTTACTGCCCTTCAATTCTGATGGCCGGAGGCAGTCTGGGGAGACTTGGAGCTGCCACTCTCCTCATCCTGGTTTTGGGTTTTTCTAGCCCTGATCTTGCTGGGCTGAGCACTCTCACCTAGATAAATAGCAATAATGATGCTACTCTGGGGGCAGAGCGGCCGATGCAGACACTGTGATTCCTTAACGGAGCATCTTCCGTAACGAGATCCTTATAGGAAATGCCCACCTTGGTTTTCTTCCCCTTGCCAAGGACCCAACTACGCATCCATGTCACACCCTTGCCCCCCATCTGGGCTCTCCAAGATCACAGACAATACAAAAGATAGCACGTATGTGCACATGCCCACAAGCCATCTTCTGCTATTTTTTCTTTCTATATTCGGTTTCTGCTTTGCCCAAAGTTTTTGCATGCAAATAGACATGGGTATTTTGAGATTTAGACAGAACCCTCACTTCAAGAAATCAGATCGGTTTCAGGCCGTGCTGGGGTTCAGCGAGAGGCCAACCTACCCAGAAACGTAAACCAGTTCCAGCCAGGGTTAGGTGAATACTCACTAGACAGACGTATTGGCCCCTTGTAGGTTCAGCTCAAACACACACGCTGGAGCACACACACACACACACACGCACGTATGCACACACTAATTTTGTGCTTAGCTGTCATAAAACTTAAGACACTTATATGAGGGTGAAAGGTCAGGAGGGGGGAACATGATTTTCTGTTATTAATTACACCTTATCCATTCTACATGTGCTGGACTCGTCTTAGATAAAGTTACGGTTCTATTTTATTAGGAAGCCTTCAGCATCATGTAAGGATTTTGGATGGAGACAAAGGAAATCGCAGGATGGGGGAAGGAGGGGCGGGTGGAGATTGGGGGCTCATTTGTTCTCCTGCTCAGAAGTCAAGCCAGGCTTCTTCTCTGCCATTTCCAGGACTGAGTCTGCACATTCTTGAAATAGCTCGCTCTGCAAATGCTAAATGAACCTGGTCCCCAACGAACTCCATCCCGAGCTGGGCTTTGGGTTTCCAGAAGGAATGGAGGAAACTGTGAAGGGGGAATGGAGGGGAGTGAACCACCAGCCAGGCTGCTCCTGGGTTCAAAGACAAAAGAGAGGCCAGCCAAAGGTGGGGGTGGGGGGCACACATGAAAGTTCAAGTTCAAATCTGTGTCACCACTGCCTGCCCTGCTCTGCTGGGCAGGTGCCCGTGGAGTTTCTTGTACCTATCAGAGCTCCCTTGAGTCAGAACAGGGGCTGGGCTGGGGCATTAGTGGGTTGGGCAGCGGGAGGCCCTTGAGGGCAGACAGGAGGGACCCATGACCCCCATGTCCCTTGGCTGACAAGAAGAAAAAAAAAGTCTTCATGGGAAAAAGGAATCCAAGACTCCCCAGATCAAAGAGGTCACAAAATGTCAGAGTGGAAAGGGGACTGTCTCAGGGAAGAGACCAAAAAGCAGCCAGGAAAAAAAAAAAAAAATCCAGGACTACAAACCTGAGTTTGAACCATAACACAGACCTTTTCCTTAAGCAAGTCACTAGCTGTCTCTGAGCCTCAGTTTCCCCAATTGAGAAATGAGGAGAAATAATGTTAATAACAACATGGGTAATGACTATCACCACTAATAGCAATGATTACAGTAAAAGGACTGCGACACACAGTAATGAGGATATTAAGCCCGCCCTGCGGTACTGTAAGATAACGTAATGAGAAGCACATCAGGACCCATAAATCACAGCGCAGATATAATTTATTGTTATTAATATGATCTGCCCTGTCCTTCCCCAGCCCCTCAGGCTGCCAGGAGAGTCTGTGCTCTGTCATCATGCACTTGAAGACAGGTTGTTTTGTCCCTTCTCTCTTCTTGTTTCTAATCACAATGTTCTAATTCTCCAGCTGAGGTTGAATTCAATTCTCGGCTGGAGCTCAGTGCCCTATATTACCCCCTGTCCGGGACAGCAATCTGGCTTCTGTCTTCTAAGCACTCCAGAGCCACTGTGTGCCGAGTGCTCACTACGTGCCAGGCGCTGGGCTCAGCTTTCAGCTTTAGGGGTCCCATTTAAGTCCCCCAGCAATGCAGCCAGAGATGCATTAGGATCACCCCTATTTTATCCATAAGGAGACTCAGGTCCCGAGAATGAATGAGGCTTGATTTCCTCCCAAAGCTGTGTGTTATTCCTCCCCTTAGTGCACGCACACTATTCCATCAGGTCTTCAGAGGGCTTGGTAAGGCAGCCCCTGAACTCTTAGGAGAATATTCAGTTTTGTACACAGGAAAATAGACTGGAGAAGAGCATGACCCTCTTGTCTCTTAGTTCAATTAAGCATTCCACAGCCCTCAATTGTGATTTCAAGGAACACGGAGGAGGAAGGGAGCTGACCTCCTGCACTGAGTGTCTCTATCTGCACATCAGAATGTTTCCTGGGGTTCCACTAGGAATCCAGGCCTGTGGGAGTCCTGCCAATGACTCTGGGGCCCCAGTTCCCTTTGATCTTCACCACAGGCCATCCCTCCCCTGCTGTAATGCTGCTATGAAGCTTTGACATCTCACTGGTGATATCCCAGTAGTGTCCCCAAGGGTGCCCAGCTAGTGGGGAGAGGAAAGGGAGTCAGCCTCCTGAGAATGGAGCAGCTCGTGTTCACGACACTAAGTTGTTTTTTGGGTTTTTTTTTTTTTTTTTTGAGACAGACCCTCAAGCTGTCCCCCTGGGTAGAGTACTGTGGCATCACAGCTCACAGCAACCTCCAACTCCTGGGCTCAAGCAAGTCTACTGTCTCAGCCTCCCAAGTAGCTGGGACCACAGGCGCCTGCCACAACGCCCGGCTATTTTTTGGCTGCAGTCATCAGCCATCATTGTTGTTTGGTGGGTCCGGGCTTCAAACCCTCCACCTTAGGTGTATGTGGCTGGTGCCTTAGCTGCTTGAGCCACAGGTGCCGAGCCTCACAATACTACGTTTTAAGCATCCCTGACTCTTGTCCACTTATTCCCTATTTCTCCTTATGTGGCTTCCATTTCTCTTTGCAGGTGCTGTCTGATATTTCTGACCGCCCCTTGGCTCTCTTATGCCATATCCCTTTCTTTTCTTTTCTTTCTTTCTTTTTTTTTTTTGAGATAGAGTCTCACTATGTCACCCTGGGTAGAGTGTCATAGCGTCACAGCTCACAGGAATCTCCAACTCTTGGGCTTGAGCGATTCTCTTGCCTCAGCCTCCCAAGTAGCTGGAACTACAGGCACCTACCACAGCGCCCAGCTATTTTTTGATACAGATGTCATTGTTGTTTAGCTGGTCTGGGCCAGGTTCAAACCCGCCACCCTCGGTGTGTTGTTGCCGCCGTAACCACTGTGCTACAGGCACCGAGCCTCTTATGCCATATTTCTATGTGTGAAACTCTGTCTTTCTGCCCTTCTCTTTGCTTTATTTTTCTCCTTGTTCTTTTTCCTTTGTGTCTCTTTCTTTCTTTCTAACATTCTCTTCCTTGCACCCTTCTCTCCCCTTCTTTCATTCTCTCAGATTTTCAGTCGGTGGTTTCCCTCTCCTTGTGGTCTCTCTCTGTCTGACTCTCTGTTGCTGTCCTTCTCTCCCAGATCTGTGTCTGTGACTCCTCACATGGTCCCCACCCTCTCTCTGCCTTCTTTCTCCCCCATCATCTCCTCTGTCTCCCAGGGCACCGGGAAAGCCCTGTCTCTCCACAGAATGGCTTAGCAGCCACCACTGTGGAAACAAGGCCAAGGGCCATGAGAATTACGCCAGCCCAGACCCCAGCCAGGGCACACAGGGTTTGGAAGAACCTGTTCCATACCTTGCTCACTTTTTCCATCATCAAAAACAAGTCTGGGATCCGAGAGGACCAAGGTCATTTCAAATATCTGAGCATGGTGCCGAGAGAGAAAACGCTGCTGACAAGGATTCCTCACAGGTTTGCTACGTCAAGGTGAACAGCCTTCATCCTCCCTGAGAACCTTCCAGATATGCTAATCAATTTCTATTTCACTATCAATTCCAACATGACTGGAGGCTTCTAGGCCCGCACTGGCAGACTGGGTCTAGATTTTCACGTTTTCTACCAAATATCACAGCCAAGGTTGCCTCTCTGGCTAAACTTGGGAGCTCATCTACATGCTGAGACCTTTGCAAACGAATGAATCCACACATGTGGAGGGCCAGGGTCTCCTTGCTGGGGTGCTGGGGTACACCCACTGCCTTAACACACACACACACATTTGTTTGTCAAGTGTCTGCCAAAACCCACCATTTGCCAAGCCATTTATTTCACCAAACCTTCCTTTTTGCGCTTCAATTTCTCAGTAGACGTGAATAGCATTGAGTCTATTGTTACAAACCAGAAGACTAAGTCTCAGATGAAATACGGTGACTTTTCTAAGGTCGCACAACCAATGTGATTGCTGGGAAACCTGCCAACCATGGCTCTTCATGGATGGGGAAGACAGAGGAAGAAATCGGCCTGCGCTTTAATCGTTTGTCCCTTCTGAACCTCCTCTCAACAATGTGTTAGAGCTGGGTTTTATTTCCTCACTTATTCCTTCCTTAGGCTTCCAGAATCCAGATCAGTTGCAGCGACAGGATTTCTCTTCTCCAGAAAAGAAAAAAAAAAAGAAGAAGAAGAAGAAAGAAAGAAAGAAAACTGCTTTTTTGGCTTGGGAAATGCTGTTTTTCTCCTCCGTTTAGGGGCAGGAGGCATTCCGGATATTTAACTTTTGGAAGGCCAATTTGGCATCCGGGATTGTTTTCTGCCTTATTAAACTTTTCAGAAACTGTATCTCTTTTAAACAGCCTGTGGGGGCTCTCTCCACCCCTCCCCACCACACCAAATTCCCCCACTGTAGGACCCTCTCTATCAGCCCACATGTTCCCTCATCCCATCTGTCAGAGGCTGAAGCCAAAACACGTCCCAGGAAAGCCGGGAGGAAGGGGGCGAGTCAGGGAGAGAGATGTCTAATCATCACAGAACCTTTGAAAAGTATCTTGAGCAAATCGAGTCTGTCTAAAACGCATCCAGCATTTAACATTTAATAGGAGCTGATCAACTTAATGCACCCCATGCGATGGGGAAATGGATCCTTCCCCTTTAAGGGCCTGTTGACGTTAGGTGAAAGAGAAAAACAGTTGTTATGATTCAGAAACTCAGGATGAACCCAATTAATCAATGCTGGGATGATTTGAATCATGTGGCAAATGCTTGGTCACCTCTCTGATATCCTATCCTCATCCCTCGGAAGATGCAGACGTGATTAATGTCACCTGTGACCACCACGTCTCCAGGCAAGAACCCCCCACCACCACAAAACCCAGCAGACAGAGAAACAAATTAGATCCAAAGGCACAGGATCGGTTTCAGAGGGGACAGGCCCCTGGCTGGGGCGGGGGGTGGTCTCTGGGGGGGCCTGGCCTGGCCCGTCTGTCACAGGCAGGCAGAAGATAGAGGCCAGACCATATGGGGGCTGGGAGAGAAGAGACCCTTGGGGATGGGGTGATGAGGGCATCCGCTGAGTCTCAGAGCTCAAAGCACTCTTCCCCCTGGCCCTGAGCACGCCTGCATCTTTGAGAGTGAATTTTTCTTTTTTTTGGTGTAAAAATATTTGCTCAAGTTTTTCCTGCCTCTTAGGGTTACACTCAGGCGTGTCTGCCCTCGGCCTTGGCTGGGAGGAAACGGGTTTGAGAGAGAAAAGAGGGTGGAGGGTGGGAGAATGTTAATCAGAGTGATTTTGATTGCTTTGGAATCTCTGCCAGTTCCAGACACACACATTGTCTTTACCCCTATTTCTGGAGTTTATGAACTATACAATAGGCCTCTTCCTTTTATCTCCTTATTCATTCTTTATTGCTCTTTCCTCTCTTTTATATCTTTTTATCTCCCCCTTCCTCTCCACCATCCTTCTTTCATTCATTCAACAAACATTTCTAGAGTGCTGGAGGCAACTCCAGGGGCTTCTAGCAAGAGGAAGATAAGGTTCTGGGAAAGATAAGTATCCTAAGATAGCAAGGATTCCCCATGTCCTCATTTTTCTCACCTACCTTGCCACTCTTGATACTGCTTAAGGGTAAGTGCCCTAAATCCTGTTTTTCCATTTCCCACCTGGCGGTTTTGCAACCCCCAGCCTCCACCCCTCCTCTGCCCCTATGGATAATGGACTTTTCCAGGGAGAGTAACCTTGAGACCTGATGCAACCCTGAGCCACCCAGGATTGATCAAGGTCTGCCTCTTCTGAAGTCACTGGAAATATATGCCAAGACCTCCAGACTCCGATTTACCTTGCCCTCGCTGTATCCTCAGCGTCTAACCCTTATCACGGTGCCTGGCACACAGTAGGTGCTGGAAATATCTATTCTATAAGGAATGACGAGTGCTGTATAAACTTGCAGTTGGAAATGACCCTAATGACTTTATGATGTGCTCATTAAAAACAAAAATAAGTGCACCTTGTTTCTTTGAAGAAAAGTGCTGAGATTGCTTACAAAGCAGATTCCTAGGTCCCAAGGAGTTGGATTCACTAGCCCAGGCATGTGTCCTGGAATCTGTATTTCTGAAGGCATCCCAGGGGACTCTGCTGTATATACCCCTCAGACAACCCTTTGAGAAACTCTACTTTGGACAATAGGGAGTCACTGAAGGTTTGAGAGTAAGAGCATGACTTCATCAGGCATGCTGGCTGCAGTCTAGACGATGAAGTAGAGGACACAGGAGTGAGTGAGAGAGAAGATCTAGGTGACCATGTGAGGATAGTTTCAAAAGTATCTTGGGAGCTTAAAGGCAGAATCTTATTAAAAGAGGATTTAATGGACTCACCCTGGTTTATTTGGGGGTATTTTAAAGAGAACTAATGGGGGTTTCAGGGATGCTAAAATCATCCTTTCCTAAGCTTCACCTCTTCATGGAAGAAGGGACCATTAAAATGGAGAAAATGGCAGGTCACAAAGTTGTAATGTGTGTGCAGAAAGAATAAGTGAAAGAGAGAAAGGAAAATTACTCTCCTTCCTTTCTTTTATTTCCTCCTTCCTCCATTTCTGAAAGCCCTTAGTGGCCCCCAACCCTCCAATTCCAGCACCACCCACACCCCAAACCTGCAGGGTCTGTGGGGAACCAGACTTACCACTTCTACCCTCCCCGGGCGCTCACAAGAGCATCTGGCCACGGACCCTGGGCTCTGGCCACGGCATCTGTTTGCAATGTTTGACTCAGTAGTTTTATTTCTGCTTGGCGGTATAATATAAACTATCTTGTTACACGGCAGGCAGGCTGGGCGTGGAGCCGGGTTGTTCTGCAACTCTGCTGCAAAACCAGAGCGAAGCTTAAATGAGCTAGTGGGCTTGGACACGGCCCCCTTCGCAGACGGAGGAAACGGCTGCTCTCCTGGAAATTTCTCCCCAGCTCGGGCCTCAGCTGTTTGAATCCCAGTGTAGCTCCTGGCCCCTGAAATCTACACCACCTACAGCACCCGTGAATCTGCACACACACAAATCCATGTGTACACGCACACCACCTCCCCTTATCTTGTCCGTTTCTGAAGGCTACAGAGATAAATCAGAACTATTTGCTGCAAGGGTGAATGTGGATTAAAAGCTTGATTTCTGAAGTCTGTAGCCTGCCTACCTGTGAATTCTTGCTCCAGGAAATGCCTTCATCTCCCTGGACCCCAGTTTCTACATCTGTAAAATGGGATTCATGGTAATTACTTCCATATTGTGAAGCTGTTCTGAGCTTTCCGTGAAGCTTCGTGTGGTACCCTGCGTGTGGTGTGCACGCAATAAAATGTGAGCTGCTATTACAAACATTAGGATGTTTGAAATAAAACCCAAGAAAGAGCAGCTCACGTTGGCAGCAGCAACTGAGCGCAATCATTACCCTTAACCCCACCCCCACCCCGAGGAAATTCACATCCTCCTAGGATGCTGGGGCAAGCACAAAAGGAAATCGAATCCCTCACAGGATCCCCTTTGGGGTAGAAGGACAGTCCCCAATTTGGGAGTAGGAGACAGATAGGCTCCTATGCCTGACTCCGCAAAGGAACAGTTACAGGGACAGTTCTGAGACCTGATGGAGGGCCAGGACCCCCCACACACAACCTCCAGCTCTCAAAGAAAGTATAGAATCTATATTCTGGGAGGCCCCAATGTTGCCCTGAGTTCAGTGGCACCAGGTGGGTATTCTCTGGTTATAGTGGGAGGCCAGACTTCTAGCCCCCTCTCCAAGACAGGGTCTCTGGGCACTCACAGAGACAGAGGGACAGTCCTCATGCTCTGGGTCCTGAGGGACAGTGCCTGTGGCCAGCATCCCGGCAACCTCCCTTCTCACTTTATTTGTTTTTATCGTTAATGCTCAGCCCAGCACTTGAAACGTGGTAGATGTTCCACAAAAATGGAACGTGTGTGTTCACAGGAGCCCGCGGCCGTGATCAAAGCAAGCATTTGTGTGTGTGTGGACATTCCTGAGAGGGTGTGCACACACATGTTTCAAGGATGTTTACATCTCAGAGAGGTCCTGTGGCCCTGTATCTACATGTATGTGCACATACTCATGTCACCACAGCTGGGCATGGATGAATGCCGGTTTGAGGCCCTGCCTGGCCACCAACAGCCTTGGGAAACCCATGTTCACTCCAGTCCTGGCAAGAGGGAATTCTAAAGCTGGAGAGGAGGTGGTATGCTGGGGTGAGTGGGGGCAGAAGGTCATTAAAAACCACTTAGGAAAGCTACTTTTTCTGGAAAGAAAACTAACCTCATTACAAAGTTGGCTGAAGACCCTTTTGCTGGAGACTAATGTGCAGATGTCCCCTACCCAGGACCAGCTGGGACAGTCAAAAACCCACAGCACAGATAACCTCAGATCTCTGTTGCTGAAATGAATTTATAATATCTCAAGTTGGGGCTCAGCACCTATAGCTCAGTGGCTAGGGCGCCAGCCACATACATCAGAGCTGGTGGGTTCAAATCCAACCTGGGCCCGCCAAACAACAGTAACAACTACAACCAAAAAATAGCTGGGTATTGTGGCAGACGCCTGTTGTCCCGGCTACTTGGGAGGTTGAGGCAAGAGAATCGCTTAAGCCCAAGAGTTTGAGGTTGCTGTGAGCTGTGACACCACAGTACTCTACTGAGGGCAACATAGTGAGAATGTCTCAAAAAAAAAAAAAAAAACAATCTCAGTTTGGTATCCTACCCACTTTTGGCTACAAATCACATCAACTCTTTATTCCATCTCACCCCGTCTCTGCTCTCTCTCTCTTTCTCCCTCACTCAATCTGACAATCTTTTTCTTTCTCTTTTCCCTCTGCTGGTTAATGCTACCTTCTCTGTGTGTATGTGTGACTCTCTCTGACTCTTATCTCCACTTGCCTCTCCCCAGTCTCTCTGAGCACTTAACTATCTTGCCTTCTCCCTTCCTACCTGTGAACCTAGCTCCATCCGAGTTCATTTCTCACCATCTTGCCTTCTTTCCCTTGTGGGCTTCTTGCTGCACCTCCCTGTCCCCGCCCCTGTGTGTCCTGTAGCCCGTGCAGTCCCCACCCCCGCTGGCCTGGGGATCATCACTCAGCAGCCCTGCCAGATCCAATGTGGGCCCCTTTGTTTGCAACCCCCCCTCCTATCACTCCCCACCTCATATCTCCTCCACAGGCCCGGGGAGCCATAGTCTCTGCAGCCCACGATGTAGAAAAATGCTCGCCCACTCTCCCCATCCCTGTAAGACTGGGGTGCAGAGGTGGAGTATGAGGGTCAGAGCTGGGGCACCCCCCCACGCAAGCCATTAAGGAGACACCCCATCTTCACTCCCTCTTATGCCTCAGTCCTTGCCCCCTGCTGCTCTAAGCCCTGCTGGGCAGCCCACAGGGCAAGGGTAAGTTCATGTTGAAGTTGGAGGCCAGACACCACCCCTGACTCCAGAGAGGCTGTGGCCAAGTCAGCAGCCCTCTCTGGGCCTGTAACTAATGCCCAAGGCTTCATCTGTCCCTAACTGGAGTGTCGCCACCCAGGTCCCGCTGTTGCCGCCCTGGATGCTATCTCGCCGTAGCATCCTTTATCCCCACCACTTCCTAGAGCAGATGAAGAAAGCCTGAAATTTCTGTAGTGACAAAGTCAGTGCCTTCAGAAGTCACAAGGAATGGAAATATCAGGATAAATCAGCCCCAAAGTATTCATCAGCACATTTCTGGAGATATTCTTCCCAGTAGACATGATACCAATAATTGCAGGAACAATTCATATTTCCCAAGATTCTGGCTTTGGGTATGTGCAGTCATGTTGAGAGTGGTTCAGCTTAATGCCAGATTAGGACAGGGAGACAAGGTGATAGTGACTCTACAGGCTCCCTCTTCCCCAATTTGCCTATCTCTGACTACCCCTAACAAGTCTTTCCTTCTCTCTCTGGGTCCCTTACTGGCTGTGTGCCTTGGGCAAGTGTATTGTCTCTCTGAATCTCAGATGTTATGCTATAAATTGTGACACACCTGGCTCAAAATAGGGGCAGGAAAATGCAAAGTCCTTAA
>CAUYQV010064242.1:0-11045 GCA_963574575.1 Galagoides demidoff
CGCCTGTGGTCCCAGCTACTTGGGAGGCGGAGGCAGGAGACTCGCTTGAGCCCAGGAGTTGGAGGTTGCTATGAGCTGTGATGCCATGGCACTCTACCCAGGGGGATAGCTTGAGGCTCCGTCTCAAAAAAAATAAAAAAAGGTAAATACTCGAGGTGGAGACCCTAAAAGCCCTGAAAATCAGTATACATTTTATGCATGTGACATAGTATCACATGTGCTCCATACATATATGTATCCATTAGAAATAAATAAATTGGCAAAAACTAACTACAAGTAGAGGCTTTGCCTCCATGGGCAGTGTCAGATTCGAAACAGCCTGTCAAGACATACTTTGTTTTTCTCCCTTGAACTAGACTCAAGATTTAGCAGTTATTCATTAACACAGTATATTTTAAAAATCTTATCCTGTTTTTAGAATTAGATACAAACCTCTTTATGCAGTTAATTCTCCTTTAAATTCCTGATCGTGATGCATAATTCATTGCTGGCTGAAGCAGGTCAGAAGTTACAAGTTACAGGAAAAAGGTTTCAGAGCAAAAGCCACACCCTGCCCGAAGAAAAACAATTCCTGTCCACTAATTAAACAACATCACAACGGAAACTAGACAATCGCTTTTCAGATCACTGGTAGAGTATTTTAAGTTTCATTTTTCAATATACGTTAGATATGAGAGTAAAGAAAATGCACCGCAAGTTTTATCTTAATTGTAAAAGGGAGAAAGACTTTGTGAATCACAGCACTTCAGTGATTTTGAAAGTTTAATTAAAACTCTCTACTCTGTTTTCAGCATGATGACATTTGAATAATTGCTATGAAGACTGTAAACTATTTTTAAATACTTCTGAAAATGATCATGTATAATTCACTACGAGCTATGTAGTGTTAGATTCGTCTCTCTAAGGGAATTTTTTCAAACAGTTAATAAGGTTGCAAAAGAAGCAGCAGAAATTCTTCTGAAGTTTTCCTATGTGGGGGCAATGTGCTCGTTTTTCCCAAAGATACGAAAATAAGATTCATTTCCTGTCCTCCAGGTGCTGCTAATCTAGAAAAGTGAATGGAGAGGACATGACTCTGCGGCTTTTGCCTGCCTAGCAGGCGCTCAGTCCTCTTTCTTCTGGTGGTTCCTCTTGCAAAGCCCCCCAGCTTCACGCTTAGTCTATGGGAGTCATATGTGGCTGACCCTACTCTCATCTGCGGGGTGAGCTCCTGTGTTGGTTTGCACTGAACTGTGGGGTTTCCTTGGCCATGAAACTTTTAATGCTAAAACAGAAAAGTAACAAGCAAATTGGGTTGAGTTCTTCACACTACTCCTACCCAAGCCTGGCCTATTCAGAGCCAGTTCTACTCCACTGACCACAGGCATTGGTTCAGTGATTGTGACACTCCCCAGACCAGGCCAGAAAGACTCAATATTGAAACTTTTGTTGAAATAATGGAGAAAGAGTCTGTGTTTCAACAGCAATTGCTAAATAGGCAGGAGATAAGTCATCGTTGTCACTGTAAAGGAAAAGTCTGCCTGGGAATGAAGCCAGCACAAAAGAAAGTGGGGCCAAAAGGTGGAGCCTGACACCTGAGGATATGGAGCGCTTGATACTTGATCCACAGTTCTCTGAAGCTTCGTCCTTGAACTGCTCAGTTTACATGCCTCAATAAATCCTCTGTTTGCTTAAACTAGTTTTAATTGAACTCCTACCATCTATATCTAAAAAGAGAGTAAGCAAAGTGGCCATGTGTTCACACTGTGCTATCAAGTAAAGAGAGACCCTTAATCATTAGAGAAATGCAAATCAAAACTACTTTGAGATATCACCTAACTCCAGTAAGATTAGCCAATATCACAAAATCCCAAAACCAGAGTTGCTGGCGTGGATGTGGAGAAAAGGGAACACTTATACACTGCTGGTGGGAATGCAAACTAATACGTTCCTTTTAGAAAGACGTCTGGAGAACACTTAGAGAACTAAAAATTGACCTGCCATTCGATCCTACAATTCCATTATTAGGTATATACCCAGAAGATCAAAAATCACATTATAATAATGTTTATTGCAGCCCAATTCATAATTGCCAGGTCATGGAAGAAGCCCAAATGCCCATCGATCCATGAATGGATCAATAAATGCTGGTATATGTACACCATGGAATACTATGCAGCCCTAAAGAAAGATGGAGACTTTACCTCCTTCATGTTTACGTGGATGGAAATGGAACATGTTCTTCTTAGCAAAGTATCACAAGAATGGAATAAAAACTATCCAATGTACTATTATGAAACTAATTTATAGTTCTCAAATGAAAGCTACAACTTAATTCTAGCCTAAGAATATGGGGAGGGGTGGGGGAGGGGAGAAGGGCGGATGGGTGGTGGGAGGGTGACTGGAAAGATCACCTATATGGTCGGTCTAACAAGGGTACAAGTGAACTTTTCTAGAACTAGAGTATAAATGTTTTAACACAATAAGTAAATGACACAAAGTCTATGTTAACCAGTTTGATGAAAATATTTCAAATTATATATGAAAACACTACACTTTACCCCATGTTTGCATTGATGTATACAGCTATCATTTAATAATAAAAAAAAAAAGTAAAGAGAGACCCAAAGAAAGAAAGGTTAAGTCATACAGAAGTTAAATTCAAGTGCAGACATCAGGAAGTAGATTCAGGATAAGCTGGTGTTTGATTAATTCTTCAGGTTAAATAGTGTAGTAGTTTCCTTTGATTGTTGTAACAAATTACCACAGACTGAGTGACTTGACCAACACAAATTTCCTACTTGCAGTTCTGAAAGTCAGGAGTCTAGAATGGGTTAGTATGGCCATGTTCTTTCTGGACGTCTTGAGGTAATTCATTGCCTTACCTTTTTCAGCCTCTAGAGGTCTACATTTCACTCCTGACCCCATTCTCTATCTACAAAGCCCCCAGCAAAACATCTAATTTCTCTTTCTCTCTGTGTTTCTGGCTATTCTGCCTCCTTTTTCCCATCAAAAGACCCTAGTGATTGTACATTGAGCCCACCTAGATAATCCAGGCTAATGATCCCCCTTCTCAAAATCCTTATCTTAATCATACCTTGAAAGTCCCCTTTATTGTGTACAGTAACCCACACATTTTAGGGATTAGGATATAGACAACTTCAGGTGGCCATTCATGTTTGGCTGAGGTCGTAGCATCGGAAAAGGCACCAAGCTAAGAAAGTGTGTTAGTTCTTGAAAATAATTCAGTTTTCTATAAGGAATATTTATAGTTGAAGAATCACTGGGATTGAGGCTAGAGATGTTGATTAAAATCAATTATTTGTAGATAGGAAAGGAGTCATGCTTAATGAGTAGGGAGGTGCAGAGCACTATGATTTTTGTATTGTAGAAATAGGAATGAGTAAAACATTGTTTCTACCCTGAAAACATTTACAGTCTAGTGGGGAAAAAGACCTTTCTATGTCCTTTGTATGTAGAGTGGTCATGTTTGCCCAGGAGAGTTTTAGCTGATGTCTGTTATTCCAAACAAATACTTACAGTGCCCCCTTTTGTCCTCAAAATGTCTGGATCCGGATGATGAAGGCTATGTTCACCCAAATGCTATCTTCATCAATATCTAACATTACCACGTGGGAGCTCTGTGTTAGGCCCTGGGGAAAAGCAAGAGGCATAGGCAAATTTTCTGTGGTTAAGGTGTTTACCATTTAGTTTTAAAGTCAAAGATGTTTAAAACATGATAGGGTAGCACAAAATTACCTAGCCAACAAAGCAGCAGCATGAATACTAAACAAGAGAAACAGATAAAGGTGCTAGAGACGATAAGAGCTGTCAGAAGGTGAGAGATGTCCCTGAAGCCGGGGTGAGTTGGGCAGGCTGCAGCCGGTGGGATGGATGGGCTGGTGCTAGAGCTTCCGGTGTGGGCAGGATGTGGAGATGGCAAAGCACGGGAGACATAAGGAGGTGGACATCTGGATCATTTTTTAGGTGTCAGTAGAGATGGAAAAAAATGTTAATCTTGTGCTTTGTTTTGGTATTTTGTTGAATCCAAGACACATTCTGTGTTAAGAAACCATATGTTATTTTTTTGAGACAGAGTCTCAGTTTGCCGCTGTCGCTAAAGGGCTGTGGCATCATGGCCCACAGCAACCTCAAACTCTTGGGCTCAAATGGTTCTCTTGCCTCAGCCTCCTGAGTAGCCGAGACTATCAGTACCCAGCTATTTTTCAGAGACGAGGTCTCCCTCTGTCTCAGGCTAGTCTTGAACCTGTGAGCTCAGGCAATTCACCTGCCTCGGCCTCCCAGGGTGCAAGGACTACAGGCGTGATCCACCGTGCCCCGCCAAAAAACCACATTATTTTAATAAAAAAAATTGTTGCAAATCAGTTTTAAGATATATTCTAATTTCAGAGATGTTAAAATGTGTGTGGGGGGAGTGCTTTTTAGAAGTGCTGAAATGAGATAATATCTCTTCTAATTTATAGACGCTTGCTAACATGGCTCATCTCTGAATTTAAGTTTAATTTCTTTAGATTTTATTTTGCATTATTTAGTGTTTCTAATTTGATCATTTTATAACTTTTCTTCCAAGGATATTCATATCACTCTTAAACTATAGAACTATAAAAATATATGTAGCAGTTAATAAACATCCTTCCTAATAGTGACTAAAGGAATCCTCTTTATCCATAAATTCCCTCTCAGGTCCTGCCTGAGATCTCAGAATTAAGATATTTAGAAAGCTGTACTTTTTAATTGGGTTGAGTACATGTACAGTAATATATCATTTAATACATTTGGATCCATTAGTTTACTATTTCCCAAACTCATTGAATCACAGAATCACCTGTGGCTTTTGTTAAAAATGTCCTAAGTCTCCCCCCACCCCTGAAGTTTTGAATCCAGTAAATATTATGTGGTTTCTGAGAAGCTCTTTTTTTTTTTACAAGCACTGGGTGTCTCATGATCAGGCATGCTCAGGAAGTATCAGGTTAGCTAGTAATTAGTAACCTGGCCCCTGCTGTGTTTCACAGTGGAGTATAGCTTGTGGGGCTCAGTCTCTCTTACACTGCTATATGGAAAGACTTGAGACTGAGTAATTTATAAAGAAAAGAGGTTTATTTGGCCCAAGGTTCTGTAGACTGCACAAGCATGGCACCAGAATCTGCTCTGGTGAGGACTCCAGGGAGCTTCCAATCAAGGCCAAAGGCAAAGGGGGTGGGCAGGGCGGTACTGTGGCTCAGTGAGTGGGGCGCCGGCCCCATATACCCAGGTTGGCGGGTTCAACCCCAGCCCTGGCCAAACTGCAACAAAAAAAATAGCCGGGCATTGTGGCGGGTGCCTGTGGTCCCAGCTACTCAGGAGGCTGAGGCAAGAGAATCACCTAACCCCAGAGGTTGCTGTGAGCTGTGACTCCACAGCACTCCATCAAGAACAACAAAGTAAGACTCTGTCTCTAAAAAAGAAGGGGTGGGGTGGGTGGGTGGGCAGATGTGTCCCATGATGACAGAGGAACAATAGAGGGAGGAGGTAGTGCCAGGCTTTTTTAACCAACCAGTTCTCACTCGAACTAATGAAGTGAGAACCACTCATTATTGTCCAGAGGGCACTGACCCATTCATGAGGGAACTGGTCTCATAACCCAGATACCTCCCACCAGGCCCCACGTCCAACCCTGGGGGTCACATTTCAACATGAGATTTGGAGAGGCCAAACATCCAAACCATATCAGACACCCTGGGGACACTTGGATGGGAGAGGGGGCAGAAGTTATTGTGGGAAACATGAGGACTGACCACACTAGGTAGAGAAGAACCTCAGATCAGCAAAGGGAAATTTGAGCTCACTAAATGTTTAAGAGGGGGAAGGACTAGGGTAATAATTGCACTTTGAATTTCTTCAGTTCTTTGCAGACTCCAAAGAGCTTTTACATAAAGGTCTTATTTGGATTTCATAGCCATTCTGTACATAAGTCATACCCATGTCATTCCTAAACCACAGAGGCTAAGGCATCACCTAAGGTTCTGTGGGACGTGTCATAACTGAGCCCCAAACTAAGGCAGGGCAGTGGATGTAGAGATCCCTTCTTTCCCACCCAGATGCTTCAGGACACGTCTGACCTCTATGGCGGTCACCTTTGCTATCCTTTAAGCAACCACACACCTAGTGAACGAACAGACAGACTATGCACAATCACATCCCCTGAATGCCAGAAAGTTTAAGTTCTGCTAAATTGGACATTACCTAAACTCCCCCAGTACTTGGCCTTACCCTAACTCTTCTTCACGCTGGGGACCATTTTTCTTGGTTATAGTGATAATAATTGCTAATGCTTATTATATGTTAGATACTGTGCTGAGTACTTTACCTGCTTTACCTCATTCCTTTGACAATAACTAACCCTAAAAGACCGGTATTGTAACCGGGCCTATTTTTCAGATGAAAAAAAAAGAAAGCTCAACTAGCTTGAGATACTAACCTATAACTGCAGTCAGGCAGAGTGAGTATTCAAGATCAAGTTCGTAGATTCTGAGAATGGAACTATATGATCTCTACTGCCCCTTCCAGCTCTTACAGCCTATAGATCTTCGATGCCCCAATTCATTAGTACACAGGCCAGCCTCTTGAGGCTTGGAACTGGAATTAATTGATCAAGGCACAAACTAATACTTAACGGAATATATCTATCCCCAGTTGTCATGACAGCTGCTTCCACATGCTATGGTCTTCTTAGGTAGTGGTTACACCAATGGACCCAGGACCCCCCTCGCTTAGCTACTAAGGCACATGCTCTAATAATACAAGTATTTTATAGAGGAGGGTGAAAAATGTAGCATGACTTTTTGTAAGTATATTTAAGATTGTCAGGTAATTTTACATCTGCTTTTATCTGCCTTGGGCTATTTTACCTTTTATCCCCAAAGATACCTGTCTCCTCTCCTTTGCCATGAAGAAAACTGGCTGGGCCTTGCCTAGTTTCTTATCTGTCATGAATATGTTCTGCCTTTCTTAACCTAAGGCCCCTGGGTGTAGTTGGTTTAGTAAGCGTATGTAAATATCTTGGCTCCAGGTTACAGGAGCCCTGTAACTATAATCCTAGCAGCCCTGGTACTACTACTACCTTTTACAGTACTAGTAAAAGGTATATTTGTTCCATTTGCATATCTTAGAGATAATATCTTAGAGATAAACAAAATAAGTGAAGTGACTGTTGAAGTCACTTTCTTAGATGGAGTACAAAATCAGCAGTAATTTGCATCAGTGCTTTCCGAAGGTAATGGAAAGTTGTACTAAATGTAATTTTTTTAATAGGAAAATCCAAGTTAGAAAAGGAAAAAAATGATCATTACAAAATTATAGGACTTGAGGGAAGTGCCCAGTTTGGAGCAGCTCATCCAGGCTGCCTGCCCGGGCGTAGGCTGTGCCCTAACACATTCTGCAGATCCAGAAACACATTAGGGAGGAAGAAATTTGGTGACGCAAAAATCTTTGGTGAGAAGAGAAAGTCAGAATCCGTATTCAGACCCAAGGTTTGGCCCCAGTGAAAACAGAAGTGGATTCCTAACCCCTTTTTAGGAGCTGGTAGACTTCTGGCTTCTGGCCATTCCAGTTAGGAGTCATTGCTGACCACACCCATAATCTCCAGGCCCAACTCCCCAAACTCCACTCAGCATCATGGTTTCCAACCACCTACCCAAGCTACCATAGGTCCAGATGCTCTTTACAGTCACTGGTGTCAATGGAAAACAAGCCAAACTCTGTAAAGGATTTAAAGAGATTTATTCTGAGCCAAATTTGAGGATCATAACCAGGAGCACGCCCAAGAAGCCTTGAGCAAGTGGACTTGCTGTGGTGGGTGACAGTTTGGTTTTATACCTTTCCAGGAGACAGGAATTGAATGTAATGTAATAAATCAATACAAGGAAGGTTACATTGGTTTGGCCCCAAAAGTGGGACATATCAAAGGGGGGGTGGGGCTTACAGGTTACATGAGGATTTAAAGATTCTTTGATTTGGGCGGCGCCTGTAGCTCAGTGGGGAGGGCAGCGGCCACATACACCAAGGCTGGTGGGTTTGAACCCAACCCAGGCCAGGTAAAACAACAATGGCAACTGCAACAAAGAAGAAAAAAATAGCCAGGCATTGTGGCGGGCACCTGTAGTCCCAGCTACTTGGGAGATTGAGGCAAGAGAATTGATTAAGCCCAAGTATTTGAGGTTGCTGTGAGCTGTGATGCCACAGCACTCTACCCAGGGTGACATAGTAAGACTCTGTGGGGTTGGGGCGGGGGAAGCTCTTTGATCTGTAATTGGTTTAAAAAGCTAAGGTTTGTCTAAAAGCTTGGAATGTTTTAAGTTTGAAGAAGCCTGTCAGAGTCAAGCCAGTGGCCATACACCTGGACTCAAGTGATCTGTTAGGTAAACTGATGACCTGCAGGTGTGATTTATTAAGCTGTGTCTTGCATAGCCTTAGGCCTGTTAAGGAGTTATAAAACCTACCTCCAACAAGTCAAGGGGCATGGTGAGGCACGTCTTACCTCCCATGGCTAGCAAGTCAGTGTTAGAGTATCTCCTTGGCAAAGAGAGGGTCCTTTCAATCAGCTGGGGTAGAGGGGAGTTTAAAATTTAATTTTAGTTTACACCTGCCAGGATCCAGCCTTGAGGTATTCAGTGGAGTCAACAGGTTAACTCACCAAAATCCTTCTCACTTTCTTCTCGCTTTCTTTTTGTTACCAGCAGGGCCTTTGGGGCTCTCTAAATAACAGAAATTAACAAGAGGCTGAACTGGAGTCACAGGCAAGGCTTTATTGGGGCCTATGCTTGAGCACTAGGGAGATGACACGAGAGGGAATTCTCAGGCTGGCTCTCCTAGAGGAGTTTGGGGAGAGTTTTAAAGAGGATTAGGTGGGGAAAGGGTGATGTGTAAGCAAACGTGAAGGTTTTCTTGCAGAGTTCTATGCTTTTCATGCTTTGACTATTTTATGAGCATATTAAATAAATCTCTCTGAGTGTGATTTTTTAGCATTAAAATGAGATTATAGTAAGGAAAATGTCAGGGTAGGGTTATTCAAGGATCCTTCCTCCCTTCCTTCCTTTCTTTCTCATTCTTTCTTTTTTTTTGAGACGGAGTCTCACTATGTCACCTTCAGAGTGCTGTGGTGTCACAGCTCACAGCAACCTCAAACTCCTGGGTTTAAGCAATTCTCTTTCCTCAGCCTCCCACATAACTGGGACTAGATCTATTCTTTCTTGAGGATATTAGATCCAAATAGGTCTGGTTTCTTCCTAGCCAGGACCTTATCTGCTTGTTTCACTGTTTTGCCTTAGTGGTCTTGAAAAATATTATTCAAGGTTGGTCCCAGGTAGTGAGTTATCTCGCTTACTTGCTCACAGTCTGTGCCCCCCAGCTGTTTTGGCCGTCTTCTCTCTGTGTCTTCACGGGCTCTTTCCCCTGTCTGTGTCCTGATCTCCTTTTTTTTTTATAAGGACATTAGTCAGTGTAGGGCCCACTATACACAGTCACACTCTGAAGTCTGCCAGGACTTCCACACATGGATTTGGGTGGTTGGAGGGGGACAATAGAGCCCATAACACCTCTGAGGGGGCTAAGGGAATATCACCACAGAATAACCTCAGTAAAAAAGTGGCCGATGCCTCTGCCAGCATGACTGACCTGCTTCCAGATGTGACCCACCTTCTGGTAAGCATGCTACACCTGCTGGCCAGGGGCAGTAACTCCTTGCTGACACAGTCTACTCAGTTGCCCAGATAAGGAAGCAGCCTTTATACTAAAGAAACCTCTGCCTCCCTGAGGCAGACATCCTGACTCCTGATAGCACCTGCTTCTTTGTCCTCCAGCAACGCCTCAAGCCACCTCCCCTCCCCTTCTCTGGGGTCCCTGCTCTACCCACTCCCAGTCCCCTGCTCTCCTTCCTGCTCGTACTGCCTGGTTGTTTGGTTTGACCTCAGTAGCCGGGCTGGTCTTCACTCAGAGCACCTGAGCTAGAAAGTCACTTCCCATGGCTCAGTCACTCAGAGCCCACAGGGGTCTCTCATCATACTCAGGATCAAGCCAGGCTCCCTACCGCGGAGGATGAAGGCCCCACACATCTGTCCCCTGCCCTCTAATTCACAGCCTCACATGCATCATTCATTCTTATTTCTTCTTGTTTTTCAAAGACACAAAACTTATTTCTGCCTCAGAACATTTGTCCCATTCCCACTGCCTGAGTCATCCTCCACACACAGCTCTGAAGGGCTGGCTCACTCTTCCTATTCATTAATTCTCTGTTCAAATAGAAATTGTCTTTGTTAATAAGTTGATACAGTTCTTAATAATTTCTAAGATTTTGACAACTGCAATTTAGTGAAACTTAAAATTACAGGGATAAAATTTATACTAATTAATGTTCTTTTCAGGAAGAACTACATTTATAGTAAGGTGACCATATTTTAACATTGGTAAAGTGGGACACCATTGATGGGGGAGGGGGGTTCTTAATTAAAAATTTGGTCTATATGGAACAACAAAAATTTTCATAGAACGCAAAAGCAGTATTGTAATATATATTTTTTAAATTTCAACATAAGTACAATTTACAAATAAAATACATTAAAAAAAATTGTGTATAGTGTGGCGCCTGTGGCTCAAAGGAGTAGGGCGCCGGCCCCATATGCCAAAGGTGGCTGGTTCAAACCCAGCCCTGGCCAAAAGAAAAAAAAAATTATGTATAGTATTATTTTATTCTTTGACATATTTCTCATTTGAGTGAATTTTTTTTAGTAGATTGCTGCCGTTTAAATGGTCATGACATTTTTCACAAGAATTCGTTAAATTATGTTTCACACATAAAATGGCTTTCAAAGTCTCAACACTAAATTGTGATTTTTCTGATGTCCACACTTTATTTACCATAGAAAAAAACCCATTCAGTTGCAGCACTAGTTCCTGGTAAGGACAGCGCGTATCCCACAATTTTTAGTGCATTATTGTATGAAACATGGTTTGTTTCAAAATGATGAAATATTTCTAAACATTTGTTTTCTATTGTGATTTTTGCTGATGCC
>CAUYQV010064244.1:0-16718 GCA_963574575.1 Galagoides demidoff
TTCATATACAATTTGAAATACTTTCATCAAGCTGGTTAACATAAATTTCATGTCATTTGCTTAGTCATTGTATCAAAACATTTATATTCTAGTTCTAGAAAAGTTCACTTGTACCCTTGTTAGACAGATATATAGGTGATATTTCTGGTCACCCTCCCACCACCCAACCGCCCTTCTCCCCTCCTCTTCCCCACAACCTCCCCATATTCTTGGGCTAGAATTAAGTTGTATCTTTCGTTTGAGAGCAGCCCTACCTTGATTTCAACTCAAATAACTAGGATATAATGTTGCCTACTTTTGTTTTAAGCATCGGGTGTACTCCTTGCACTCTGGGAAGCTGAGACTCCTGGACTGTTTGAGCTCAGGAGTTTGAGGCAAGAAAGGGACTTGCCTCAGCCTGAGCAAGAAAGGGGCCTCCATCTCTAGTAAAATTAGAAAAACTAGCTGGTGTTATAGTGGACATCTGTAGACCCAGCTACTCAGGAAGCTGAGGCAAAGAAGATTGCTTGAGCCAAAGAGTTCAAAGTTGCTGTGAACTATGACTCCATGGCATTCTATTTAGGGTGACAGAGTGAGATTCTGTCTCAAAAAAAAAAAAAGTAAATGTAAAGATTTTGATGTCACTGCTAGTCAAAATCTTATTACAGTAATTACTTAGACAGTGTGCAAACTATCTATAGTACTGAAATTCCCTAATATTACATATTGCTTTAAGGAGGTAGGTCATAAACTAGGGCTTATAAATGGTTTGTAATAATTTGGGTTATATTAATAATATATTTTACCTACTCTTCTTGTATTTAATTTATCCTTCTGTTATAATTTTAATCTTATCTTTAATATAAGCTTATCCTTTTCTATATTTGTTCTGTGGAAATAGAATGTGAATAATATACTCTTTATATATTTTTTCTTTATGCTAACAGATAATCAGTGTTTTTCATCCAATTTCTAAGACTAAATTATAGCTATGGTTTGGACTATGCTTTCTCATTTTTTTCTGGTTTCCAGAAACCTCTTTTCTTTTCTTTTTATTTATTTTGTGACAGAGTCTTGCTTTATTGCCCTCGGTAGAATGCTATGGCATCATAGCTCACAGTAACCTCAAACTCTTGGGCTCAAGCGATTCTCTTGCCTCAGCCTCCTCAGTAGCTGAGACCTCAGGCACCTGTCATGACACCTGGCTTATTTTAGAAATGGGATCTTGCTCTTGCTCTGGCTGGTCTTGAACACAAGGCTCAGGCAATCCACCTGCCACAGCAGAAACCTCTTTTCAATTGTTTTTATAACTTTGGTTATAAAAAAGAGTCCTTTCTCAGGCTCTTTGCAATTTTTCTAAGATTATGTTTTAAATTAAATTCAGAATTTTAATGAAAACCTAACCCTTGTTAATTAGACATTTTAGATAACCAAAAAGAACACCAGAATGCTATTTTCTTGTGGAAATTTGCAATGCCGGAGCTATCAGAGAAGACTGGAAAGTTTCCAAAATAGCAAAGCTCAAGTAGGCTTGTATATATGATAGCAAATGGTTTCCTACTCTGTAACTTTTGCTTTGTTTTATTTTCTTACTGATTCTGGAAAGTGAGGTGGTTCCTTCTACTGATGATTTGGATTATAGAAATGGAAGCAGCTGTGCACCTAGCTGCATAGAAAGATGAGGAGAATGGTCACAAACATGGTGTGACAGAGGCATCCAAAAGCTGCTTGAGCCTCAAATCTCTCAACCACTTTCATACCTTGAAATAATATCCTAGAGAAAGATTTTATGTCACCTGAGATTTTTCTTTTTAAAATTCAGGTGCTTTTTCTGTGTAAATTCCTGATAGTATGAATAATTTAATCAGATAACTTTCTCTGAATAACTTGAGAGAACAAAGCACAACAACATAGAATAAGTAACTTGAGACAGAAAAATACAAGTCTTGTCTCACTTCGTATTTCTCCTGGAGCTGGCTTAGGCTGAAAATACTCTAATCTAGACAGAGAGGTATATACTAATTCTTAACCACTTTAATGGAAGAAATGTTATTAATGTTCTCTGATTTTAAATGGTAATCCAAGTATCCAATGTAGGGGATGAATGTGAGTGCAGCACAGGGAGAAATGAATAAAACGATATCTTAGCAAATCCTTTATTTTCTCATGTGCACTTATGGTTGTTAGAAAGTCTAGAAGTAGAACAATTCTGATTTCTCCTATTATTTTTTTCTCATAAATGGGTCATAGCAGGCTTTGGTACATGCCTCAGTGATACAAGTTATGGTCTTGGGCCTTTTTCTTGGTGGCTTCTAGTCTCTGATCTCATCCTAAGTCTAATGCATATATAAACTTAAAAGTTAAAATTTCATTTCTTTTTACTCAATATTTACAAACTTCCCAGTATCTATGACCTGGGTTAATCCATAAAAACAAAGAATATGAGCTTTTTCTTTTTAATTTTATTTTAATTTTGCTGGGCTGGGTTTGAACCCTCCACCTCCGACATATGGGGCTGGTGCCCTACTCCTTTGAGCCACAGGCTCCATGAGTCTTTTTTTTTTTTTTTTCCTGTACTTCCTAAGTGATTTAGGTTTTCTACCTTATATTTTTAAGAAGTATTTACCTTTCTACAGCATAGTGTTCATTGTTTACAAAACTGTCTCCTTCAAATTGGATAAATTATGAGCTTCTGGTATGCAGTGAACATAATGGTGTGTATACAAAGATGAATTAGAAATATTTCCTCATTTTGAAGAGCTTAGTAATGTTTTTCTGTGGCACTGTTTGACATATTATGTTTAATTCTCAAAGCAGCCTTGGGATATATTATTATCACCATATTAGCATGAATAACTAAAGAATAAAACTCAGAGGTGTAAGATTGTTAAAATTATTCCCTTTCCTGAGATTACTCTATTGCTAAGTGGTAGAGGTAGGCACTAAATACTAGAGCTTGGATCTAAATACTTTGTCACAGAACTTTTGTCCTCAGAGGACATCATTCTATGTTAAAAAAAAAAAAAAGAGGAATCATTAGCATGCTGTCCTCTCCTCATGTCCAGCTCTTTGTTTTCAGGTCATTCCTAGTTTATTATGAATGCAATTTAAAAGTATTACAAAAATAGGCTCAGCACCTGTAGCTCAACCAGCTGGGGCACCAGCCACATGTACTGGAGCTGGTGGGTTTGAATCCAGCTAGGGGCTGCCAAACAAGAGTGACAACCACAACCAAAAAATTGCTGGGCATTGTAACAGGTGCCTATAGTCCCAGCTACTTGGGAGGCTGAGGCAAGAGAATTGTTTAAGCCCAAGAGTTGGAGGTTGCTGTGAGCTGTGATGCCATACCACTCTACCCAGGGCAACAGCTTGAGACTCTGTCTCAAAAAAAAATTATTTCAAAAATAAAGAAATGGAAGAAATATGAAAATGTCCTTGTTCTGTGAGTATGGGGTGTACTACTTAAACTATCTTTTTTTTTTTTTTTCTGAGATAGAGTCTTACTTTGTCACCCTCGGTAGAGTGCTGTGGCATCACAGCTCACAGCAACCTGCAGCTCTTGGGCTTAGGTGATTCTCTTGCCTCAGCTTCCTGAGTAGATGGGACTACAGGTGCCAGCCATAATGCCCTGCTATTTTTTTGTTGCAGTTTGGCCGGGGCTGGGTTTCAGGTATATGGAAACTCCTTTGGTATATGGGGCCAGCACTCTACTCACTGAGTCACAGGCACCGCCCTACTTATACTATCTTGAAGAACTTGCTTAAATTCTTTTTACTCTGGAACATGATTCTATAAATCCTGGAGCCATATTGGGATAGTTCACACATTACGTATTTGAGTATGTATACTTTATATGTGTTTCACATGTATATTTTGTTTTTTGCCTAACTTAAATCTTTCTTGTTCCAATTTAATTTTTTTTTCCTCTAGGTTAGTTGGTACTCTTGGCCTGATGAAAAAAGAAAATGATTCTATGGCGATTGAATTTGTCCTTTTGGGCCTGTCATCTTCCTGGGAGATGCAGCTATTTCTCTTCTTAATATTTTTGTGTTTTTATGTTGCTGTTATCCTGGGAAACCTCTTGATAGTGGTAACAGTGCGAGCTGATGCTCACCTGCTCCAGTCTCCTATGTACTATTTTTTGGGCCATCTCTCCTTCATTGACCTATTCCTGAGTTGTGTTACCGTGCCTAAGATGTTAGGGGATTTCCTGCAGCAGGGCAAGACCATCTCTTTTTCAGGATGCCTGGCTCAGATCTACTTCCTCCACTTTCTGGGAGCCACTGAGATGTTTCTGCTGACAGTCATGGCCTATGACAGATATGTCGCCATATGTAACCCTTTGCACTACCTGACCGTCATGAACCGCCAGCTATGCCTTCAGTTGGTTTTTGCCTGCTGGTGTGGCGGTTTCATCCACTCATTCACACAGGTTATATTGGTCATCCAGCTGCCCTTCTGTGGCCCCAATGAACTGGACAACTTCTTCTGTGATGTCCCACAGGTTATCAAGCTGGCCTGCATGGACACCTATGTGGTAGAAGTGCTGATGGTTGCCAACAGTGGTCTGCTGTCACTTGTCTGCTTCTTGGTCTTGCTATTCTCTTATGCTGTCATCCTGATCACCCTGAGAACTCGTTTCTACCAGGGCCAACGCAAGGCCCTCTCCACTTGTGCCTCCCACCTCATGGTGGTCAGCCTGATCTTTGTGCCATGTGTATTCATCTACTTGAGGCCTTTCTGCAGCTTTTCTGTGGATAAGGTATTCTCTGTGTTTTACACAGTGATCACACCTATGTTGAACCCCCTCATCTATACACTCAGAAATGCTGATATGAAGACAGCTATGAAGAAGCTGAGAAAAAAGCATGTGGCATTCTGTTGTTTTGTTAAAGAATGAACAGGAAGAGGTGATTTAGAAAACATACTCTTTCTTGGGACACTCTTAACTGATTCTGTACTTGAGTACATATGTGAAAACCATTTTGGTGAATTTGTTATAAAAGAGAAGACAGCATAAAAAATATAATGCATCACTTTTCATTATAGTCAGGAGTTGTAGGTAGCGTTTTTAAGGGTTCAATATTAGGAAGGGCATTTGAATTTACTGGCCTACAAGTGATAACAGGAATTAATTGAGGGCTGGGGTGAGAGTAAACCCTAAAAAATCTATTTGTCTATCTTTATATCTATAAATAGTCTTCATTAATTAAATCTTTAACTCTATTCAAATGAAAGGGGGATAATATATCTCCTTTTGTCCTGCTCCTCCCAGGTTCAACAATACCTAGTATTAGGAAGTTCCTTCTGATTCATCACCAGAGCTTCTTCTGAAGCAGTGTGAAGGATGAATTCCTCTTGCTCTGTCATGAACAAAGCCTGAGAACAGCACCAACCATCCTATACGTTCATGTTTTCCTGGGAACCGTGTTCCATAGTGTGCCAAATTTTAGAAATGCACTTAAGCAACTCACTTGAAAACACAAACTCTTAACCAAGTTTATGCACAAGAGAAAGGAAACCTGGAGTGCTGGGGGTGATAGAAGCTACTGACATAGAACTTCTCATGAAGAGGCAAAGTTTTTTTCACCTCAAGTTTTTTTAATTGGGATTATAGTGGGGGTGTTTTGGTAAGTGAGATATTCAACTGACAGTAATGATTAAAAGCCTGAGCTCTAAAGAATTAAAGAAGGAAATGAGCTGTGGTTTAATGTGCTCATCTACCTGGTTTGGCTCTTCTTTTGCTCACAGTTATTACCTCTCAATCCCAAACATGCTTTCCGGGATAAGTAATGTTATATAACATCAGTTTTGCAAATGAACTCAGAGTTAGGTGACTTGCCTGAGATCACTTAGTAAAAGTGTAACCAGTCAAAAAAGCTAGTAAATTTAGATAACTGATAATTTTTTCTCCCCAGAAAGAGTATTTATTTCAATTATAGGACAATTGCTTAATTTCTACAATATCTGTATATAAGCTCCAGAGCTCGAAGATCCCCAAGACAATTCACGTAAACAGTTATATTTAAGGTTCTCTATTTCTGACATAGGCTTTTTGCAACTTTTTATAGCTATGGAAAGTTCTTTATTCTATTTACTAAATAATAAGATAATACACTTAGCTATATTTTTATAACTGATCACTTTATTTCTTAATTAATTGCTGTAGGCAGGCTTTTCTGATGGTCTAGCTAAAAGACATATACCTAAAACAAATATGAGAGAAAAATGTCTGAAACCGCATCTAATACTAGGATTTACTGAGTAAAACTCCTGGTCATGTAAGAACTTTCTGCATATTGGAACAAGAATGGGTTTTTATTTTTGTGTTGGGAGTTAATGATGTTATGTTTTAAAAACCATACGTGTGTGTGTGTGTGTGTGTGTGTGTTGTTTCAGGAGTGCTTCTCACAGACCAGGCACAAGGCTGCCACTTGGGAGGTTTCTAAATAGAATGGGTGAAGGTGGCAATGGCATCTCTGGTATAGATCACACTCTCCTCCTTTCCATTTACTTAACAATACCACAGACGTGCTTTGCCTACATGAATATTCTGAAGAGCAGAATAATATCCTGAAGTTACTATCTTGCATGTCCTGAGGAGTAGGAACCTGTCTTGCAGACAGTAGTGTGTAGATTGACAGAAATATTTAACTTGTACTATGAGCCAGTCTGGTACCTGGCAAGGACATGAAGCTCCAAGGTTTCTTCTAATATCAGCTGGCTGCAATATCCCATTTTTCTGATGGTCCTCTTTCATAGCAAAATTTAGAGTCATAGCAAATCATTTTTAAATGTCTAATTGATATCTAAGATTCAGAAAAGCTAGAATTTTTGTCTATTCCCTTTTGCATTTTCAATCTTCTGTACTTTCTTAATCAATTGCCTATATTAAAATTATTTGTTTTGATAAACTGATAAAGTTTCTATGCTTTCAGAGTGCACCTGATTGATATTATCTGGGTGTCTGATGCTCCAGAGTTCTGTGTTCAAATACCATGAGTCCACACCCAGAGCCTGTATAAGCCTTTTCTTTGGGCCTTCCCCACTGAGAGTGGACCATACCTGCTGTTCACACCCCTACACTGGAGAGATAGTTGAGGGACACTTGTGTAAAGTGTGAACAGAGTCTGGACATCTCAGCAGAGGGGTCCACATTTACACCTGGGAGACCTCTTGTGGTAGGGTTTGGTACTAGGAAAACAGGTGAGCTGTAGGCTGAAGGCTAAAAGTCTACTAAGTTCACACCAACATGTTCTGCTGCAGAAATTCAAGGAGTTAGAGGATTTCAAATTGGAAATTGGTCTTTCAGTAATTGTGAAGGTATGAGAAGATATTTTATTTAAATTTCATTAGCTTGATTTATAGCTTTTAGACATATGTTACATGGGCTCCATTTGTACCCTTACCCTGGGTTCCATAGATATTTGGGGTGGATTTGCCTCTTCTTTTCAGCTCTTGGAGCTGTCTGGGTCGCTAAATAACTGAAAGAGACAAAGACAAAGAGCTCAAAGACAAGTTTGATTCGTGAAGTCATGGGATAATTATTATTATCTTCATATTTCCAAGTCACAACAGGGAAACTAAAGCTATGCACATTTATAGCCTAGCTTCAAAGTGTATAAAGTTAATAGGGTGATATTAAATTAGGAAATTTAACCCTCCACTTCCACATTTCTCTAAGAGCCCTAGAGACTCTTAGGGTATTATAGGGTATTACCTACAGGGTATTATAAGAGAGGTGTCAGCATGCTATCACAGCATGCATTCCTGAAAAGTTTTCCGGAAGATATTCATTCCTTTAAGAAATGACTTGTAGTGATTTTTGGATTTTTTAATATTTATTAATTCTTTATTAAATTAAAATCTATCTGTTAATTCAAAACCTACTTGCTATGTGCCTAGATGTGCCAAGGAATGTAGTAGACAGCTTACCATTTGGGTATTCTGCCACACATTAATGGATCACCCAAATATCTAACTATAGAGTCTCTCAATGTTTACTAAAGAGAGGGGAACAGCATTCTAATATGGGACTCCTGATGACTAGGGGGAGCAGTGCAGAGAGGTCTGAAGTATGGACACTATAGTCAAATGGCCTCCTCATGGCCCAGCTCCACCACATGCCAGAGGGCAAGTGACCTAACCTCTCAATATCACTTTGTGCAGTTAGGACAGTAATAATATCCATCTCATAGTGTTCTCAGAAAAACTAAATAAAATACTACTGTAGAGCTTTGATAAGAGTATCCACATATAGTCAGAACTCAATAAATATTGACTATGTTACTATTATTACTAAGTCTGATAAATTGAAAGAGAAACAAGGCTGACAGAAAATTGTACCATTATTTGATTCTAGCAAATCACAGGGCGGAAAGGTGAACCTGATACTAGATCATTGCCATGTGACAGTAAAATCCCTAATAACTCCCCTATTCATATTGAAATTAGACTGGACATAAGAAATTTCATGTCAAGTGATATATAAGTTCTCAAAATTATGTAAAAAAATCACATTTTAAATGTTTTAAAAAATGTTCTGGTTGACAACATACTTTTAAAGGTTTTAGAGGATCATTTTTAAATTTAAATAACTAAAAATTTCGGAATGGTTTTAGAGTTATAGGAAAGTTTCAAAGATAGTACATGTATACCTCATGACAATTTTCTTATTTTTTTTTTTTTTTGGCTCATCCATAAGAAATAACTCCTTATCTATTCTTTTTTTTTTTTTTTTTTGAGACGGAGCCTCAAACTATCCCCCTGGGTAGAGTGCCATGACATCACAGCTCATAGCAACCTCCAACTCCTGGGCTCAAGAGAGTCTCCTGCCTCCGCCTCCCAAGTAGCTGGGACCACAGGCGCCTGCCCAACACCCGGCCATTTTTTGGTTGTAGCCATCATTGTTGTTTGGCAGGCCCGGACTGGGGATTCGAACCCGCCACCTTAGGTGTACGTGGCTGGCGCCTTAGCCGATTGAGCTACAGGTGCCGGGCCAATTTCCTTATTGTTATCTTACATTACTATGGTACTTTTGTCTTAACTAATGAACCAATACTGATACATTTTATTAATTAAAATTTACCCTTTTTAAAGATTTTAAGATAAATTAATAAATATTTTATTAATTTTCCCTTAATGAAAGGCTTAGTCAAGTTGTTCACTTGAAATTTATCATCATGACAGTTACTGATTTATTGACCTCATGATCTTTATGTTCCTAAGAAGCTTATTGCAATTTTTCTGTAAATAAATCTTTGAATGCAGCTGGTACAGTCTGCTACTTAGTAGAAATAGTAAAATCTATAATGTAAATACAGTGCAGTTCTAGTTATTAACTCTTTAATGAACAACATTTGACTTAGTTTTTCCCTCTGTTCCATGCACAGATCCTTTTTTATTCTTATTTTTTTAATTGACAAAAATTATACATATTTATCATGTCCAAATTGGTGTTCTGAAATAAATATGTTTACATAGTGAATGACTCAATCCAGACAATTAACATATCCATCCTACCCTTACCAATCTCTTCTTCTTTCTTTAAATCCAGATTGTTCTCATCTGCAAGCACTACTTCAGACTCTGGTACAAATATTGTCATAGGATTCTGTGGGAGTGTGGGGTGTGCCTGAGGTTGAGAAAATGTAGGATAATACTACCTAAGAGTCCGCAGATGAAACACCACTCTGTACCTGGGATCTAGTTCTAGTGGAGAAGCCTTTTCCAACACCATCTCTCATATAGATTCTTATAGTATGCTCTGCTTATCTGGAATTAGAATAAGCATTTATGATATTTACTGTAATTTTCTTCTTACTTATTGGGTCGCTTCATTATTTGAAGGTCTTTGTATCTAATGCATTCAGCCCTAGCCCAGAATAAATACTCAATAAATTTTGTTTTTAAGAAAGAAGATAAGAAATAAAGAAATAAAAAAAGGAAGGAGCATGGAAGAGAGGGAGGAAGGAAGGAAGAAAAGAAGGGAAGAAAGAAAGGAAGAAAGGAGAAAAGAAAGGAAGGGAGGACAGAGAAAAGACAGAAAGGAAAGAACAGAATGAGAAGGAAGAGAGAGAGAAACAGTTTGTGACACTGTCCTCCTCCAAAGGAATTTGATTAGAGAACACCCCTGAAAAAACAACTGCTATAGTGAGTCATTGTCTTGTTTAAACTGCCTCTTTATTTGTAATCTAGAATCATAGAACAATAAAGTAGTAACAGCAACAACAAAAACACTTTTATGTTGCAATATAGCAATCTTATTTGTCTCAGAAAAACACTCTAACCAAGGCAAATGCTACTTGGGTTACTATATTTTTCCTGTACTTATAATTGTTCCATTCAAACATACAGAACTGTAGACTTGGCTTAAAAAATCGGTTATTTAGTGATAAATTTTATTCTAGATTTTTAGAGGTGTGATTCTCAACTCCAATTGGGCTCCCTTTGACTTAAATTTCTTAGAAATGCATTCACGTAATAATAGGACTGAGGCAGTGTCCTGATGGTGCCACTAAATTAAACATTTTACTTGCTTATTTGAACAGCAGAAAAATGCTAAATGTAATAAAATATTTTAATAGTTTTATAAATAAATAAATATTTCACTGTTGGGTTAGTGGTCTAATGTAGTGATATTAAACATCATCCTACCCCTCTCTTGCCACTACTTTGAGTAAATTGTACAAAATGATGGAAATGGCCTATTTATTGACTAGTTATTTGCCAAGTAGCCTTCAATGTAGTTTTATAAGGAGTTATTTGGTGGAGATGATGGCTGCACTTTCTCTGCACAACAGAGTCTCCAGCTGCTACCTAATTATTTGTCATGTAATTCCCTAAGCATTTTGATGATGCATAAAGATTGCTGGAAGTTTCTTCCTCTTGATGTCCAGGAGCATAGGAACCTTTTGCAACCAAGATCAGATGCCATGGCTTGGTCATAAGCTTATAAAATCCCATCTTTTTGAAACAGAGAGAGAGAGAATGAGAGTAGTGGGGTAGGGAAAGAGAAAGAGGGAGGGAGAGAGAGAAAGAGAGAGAGAGATAATCAGGATCTAAGCCTCTTGATTCTTATATCAAGAGAAGTGTGGTATATAAATAAAGCATCGTTGTACAGATCTCAAGCTTCTAGTGTGTATATCTATATATAGATCACATTTTTATCTCAGAAAAAAAATTCTGATATAAGCTCTCTGGTTGTTAAAATCCATTTTGTGGGACTCACAAAGACAGCCAGAGTAAGTTCTCTATCTGGAATGACCCTTTAACCAGCACTGAAAGAGGTAAGGGCAATTTTTCTTCAAATTATATTCAAGGATAAAGAGGAATCTTTAAATTCTTTATCTGCTTTTCAACATTCATTCTAGTAATTTTACTAAGTAATTTAGGAAATAATAATTATAGCTCAAAGTGTGCATCAATATAATTTCAATTAGAATTTCCTCTTAGCTTTACCACTAACAATGAAACCTAGATAATTCAATTTCCTCTCTGTGACTCATTTGCTTCACTAATGGCCAAATAAGTGGTATAAAATCAAGTGAGCTCTAAGATGCTTTATCCCCATATAATTATAGGCTTAACATAAATCACACTCTAGTCTAAGAGGATCTGGGGACTTCATTTAAAGCTATTACTCTAAAATGAATGGCTTTAGGTCAGGAATTTTGTTTTATTCATCTTTTTATTTTTTTTCACAGCACAATACTACGCTCAGAGAATGTACTCAGTAAATGTTTATTAAGTGAAAGGGTAAATTAATACTGGTGCTATAGGAAATATAGACAATCCAATAGATGATACCTTAAACAGTGTCTCCATTGGGTTACATTAACTCACTTGCAGATTTTTTTTCAATGCTTTACTTGCTTGGGTTATTTTTCCTTATCTTTTTATTCTCCACAAACAGTGAATTCCTGCCTCTCCTCTGTGTCGTTTGACCCCTACTCTGGTATTCCTTACTGGCAAGCAAAGTAGAATTTTCATATGCCAGTCAAATTTCCTCAATGTTCATTTATAAACATGACTTGTTGGTAAGCAAGAAGCTACTGCATATGTGGTTCTTAGTCACTAAAAATGACTTGATTTTTAATTGTATTGAGACTTCCAATTTAATTTAGAAATTGGAAACTGAGACTTCCTCTCATGATTAAATAGAATTTTTTTTGATCGTCTATATATATTATATTAAAAAGATTCACTTGCAATTTTACACATTTGATTTTATGTTTTTATCCATAGTCCTTCAAATAAATTAATCCAGTTAATAATCAATTTAAGTTTCTACCACAAAGGAAATTTCTTTCAATGACATGAAGGCTCTATTGACCAGTTTGATGGAAGTATTTCGGATTGCATGTGAAAACCCCACACTGTACCCCAGAAGTGCATTAATGTACATAGTTACCATTCAATAAAAAAAAAAGAAAGAAAAAAAAAGGAAATTTCTTTCTTTCTTTTTTGACAACAAAACTATACACAGGATGCAAAACAAATTTCTGATGAGAGAGGCTGTGGGGGAGAAGAGAGAGAGCGAGTGAGTGCACTGATGAGGAAAATACATTAAATTTAATTTTAAAACCTCAGATTGTTTAGATTCTTATTTGGAAGAAATGATCCGTAAAACTAATTGTAATAGAAATTCAGATGTGAGTCAATAATGTGGAAAAAATTAATGACAAGAAAAATACCATGCACTATATTCAAGACTTATGAGGAATTTCCTCCATCCTAGGTACATAAGACTATTTCTCTTAGGCTTTATCATGCTTACAAGGGTTTATGACATATGTTTACTTTTGCAGAGCACGAGAGACACTCCAGCAGTTCTGCCTGGGGCAGGACGTATCCAACAATGGAAGTGGCCAACAATGTCACTGAGTTTATATTTCTGGGACTTTCCCAAGATCCTAAAATACAATTGATGTTCTTTGCCTTATTTCTCCTCTTCTACATCGTGATCTTGGGGGGAAATTTGCTTATTTTGCTTACTGTATTTTCCGATTCCCAACTCCACACACCCATGTATTTCTTTCTCAGTAACCTGTCTTTTGTAGACATTGCCTATTCCTCAGCCACAGCACCTAAGATGATCACAGATTTTGTTTCTGAGAAAAAGACTATTTCCTACTGGGGCTGTATTACTCAGATGTTTACCTTCCACTTTTTTGGTTGTGCTGAGATTTTTGTTTTGACTGTCATGGCTTTTGATCGTTATGCCGCCATCTGCCAACCCCTCCGTTACACTACCATCATGAGCGCCAACGTTTGTACTGTGCTGGCATCACTGTCCTGGTTGGGGGCCCTGGGTCATTCTTTTGTTCAGACCCTCCTGACCTTTCAGCTGCCCTTCTGCAATGCTCAGACCATAGACCACTACTTTTGTGATGTCCACCCACTCTTAAAACTTGCCTGTGCTGATACATCCCTGGTGAATATGTTGGTGGTTGCCAACAGTGGTCTCATCTCCTTGGGGTGTTTCCTTATTATTCTGGCTTCCTACACAGTCATTCTGTTTAGTCTTCGAAAACGATCTGCAGAGAGTCGGAGCAAAGCGCTCTCTACCTGTGGATCTCATCTGACTGTAGTAACTTTCTTCTTTGTCCCGTGTGTCTTTATTTATCTCCGTCCATCCACTACCTTCCCACTGGATAAGGTGGTGTCTGTGTTCTATACCACCATCACTCCAATGTTAAACCCACTCATTTATACCTTGAGGAACGAGAATGTAAAGACTGCCATGAAGCGACAATGGAGGCACAAGGTCTCGTTGGAGGAAAAGCAGAAGGGATAGTTTGTCAGAATTGCAAAAGTGGAGAACTGGCTGATACCTTCAGTGGTCCTTAATTTACTAAGAATTTTAAGGAATAGTCCATAAAATTCAACTATCTTTTACTTTTCATGTAACAGGTAATAATTTGAAGCTATCATAAGTGGTTAAACTTAAACCTTTTCATACTGGCAAAGTTTATATTCTCTTACCACTAGAGTGGAATAGTAAAATGTCTACTCATTATCTCATTTGACTGCTTCAGATCCTTTCTAGTCACATCAAACTCTCTTAAGCTGCAATTCAATGATTTTTAGAATTTAGAATGGGGGTGATGAGGGAACGATATCCACAAGGAATAGACTATTTTTCAAAAAAAAAAAAATCCAGCTTGTTAGAAGCCACCTTCTTGATTCTTTCTTTCTCCCCTTCCTTTCCTCTTCCCTTCCCTTCCTTCCCTCCCTCCCTTCCTTTGTTCCTTCCCTTTCCTTCTTTTCTTCCTTCCTTTTTTCTTTCTCTTTTTTAGTCATTTCCAATAAATATTACAAAATGTAGTAGAGGGAACAGATTTTTAAAGAGATAACTACAACACAGTATAATGCATGCAGACATAGAAATATATACTGCATGCAATGAAGGGGGTTACTATAAATTCATAAATTGCTCAAAGATGATTTCTACACAGGAAAAAAAAGAGAGAAAAAGAGAGCAGTTTATATATTTTGAGGTGAAGAACAAATTTTTTAATGATGTTTTTAAGTAATCAAATTACTTTTATGTAATAAAAAGTAAACAGGAATTTTTCATTTTGGCTGTATTTTATTTTATACACTTTTTTTTAGATCTTCATTCATTGGGTATAAAACGTTAAAAAATTCTCAGCAAACATTTTCATTAGATTTAGATGATTCAAACCATAAATAATGCTAAGCTAAGCACTGTCATTTCCTTTAAAATCAAAGTTTTAAAAAGCTTTATTTTTAAGCAGTACAAAAATGATCTAGTTCACACTATTAACTGCCCAACAAATTGTTTAAAAAACTAAATCGTCTTTGTCAAAGAGGAAATGACTAGAAATGTTTTCCATGCTCTTATTTTTAAAAAACAAGATTCTGATATACATAATGAACTAAATCAAAATTCACAAATGGTAGCTGAAATCCTGTCAACTTCCAGCCCAGTACTACACAAATCCAGTTTTTATGCATAAACAATTCAGAATTAAAGTTTATAATGGAAATGCCAACAAGTCATAACTACTACACATCACTACTGATGAGTTCCACTATACTTCAACCAGGCACAGCAGATGTGCACATAGACAAACTTAAAAAATGAAAGCTATCAGAGCTATAAATAAAGAATACCTAAATATGAACATAGAAATGCCAAAGCATTATAGCTGTTAAAGAAAAGTAAGATGTGGTATAAACACATCTGATAATTCTTTCCGTAAGGCACTTTCCACTGATTTATAAAGCTATGGTTTTATAATTCTTTAAAAAAGGGACATTTTTCTACATTAATACATGCAATAATTTCATTGTCCATTCCTGATTACAAAGCAATCTTCAAATCCTCTTGCAGACCTTGACATATCTCATCAAAGTTTCTCCAGAAAATCAGCTTTTCATATTTTTATCAGCCTTTAGTGCTTCAGTAGCCTTGTGAAGCTTCTTAATAATCAGTGATAATTCCTTGATCACAAAGCTGTACACAAATATGCAAAGTTTTTGTATCTAAGCCAGTATTCAAAATTCTTGAAATCTCAAGCAGAATGTCCATGGTTTATCTCACAGCATTCAGATTCACTGCTGTGGTAGCTGTGGCCACCCCAGGGCTGCAACTACTTCCTAAGGGGAGGCCAGAGCAGGTGGGAGAAAGGCCTTGACTGCCTTAAAGAACTTGAATACTTTTCTCCTTCATCTCAGTACTATAGTATTATTTTTATTGAACACAATCTTACTTTTCTTTTTTGCTCTAGATTAACTAAATACCTAAAATGAGTTGACATATGAACTATTAAAATGACTTAAGAGATGTATGTAATTCTGTTAAAAATTTTTAGTTAAACTTGTATTTAATTCTTTAAAAGACCAAAACAGAGTAAGCTCATTTTCTGTGGTGGTGTTCTTAGTAAAGTTGGAGACTAGAAGGGTATCCTCAATATTTTGGAAAGATGTTTTTCTTCCAAAAAACTTCCTTAGATCTTGTCTCGTGACTAATATCTTTTAAATAATACCTTGATTATCTTTATTCAACATTTATTTTCTGTATGCCTTAGTAATCCTGTATCTAATTTTAAAAACGATATCAGTTGCTTTTTCTTGATGATTTTTAAAAGGATTCTTATCTCATTTCCACAACTTATGAGGGAAATGAGTAATATATATTATTTCTTTTCTACTTGCCATGTATAGCAGAGATGGTTGCATAGAAGATACATGTCAGAATTTGTTGGTTATCATCCTAATATCCATTGTTTCTTTTTACTTTCTCTTAGTAATAGAGACCTGACATTATTTATGGTGGTCCAGCTAAACAACTGCTATCTCAACTTTTTTCTCTTTTTTTCTTCTTCTTCCTCAATTTATAAAAGAGACTCTAACTGGCATGAGCAGCTTGATCTCTCCCAGCTCCATTGTAGTAGGAGATTTCAACACTCATTTGGCAGTGCTGGACAGATCCTCAAAAAAGAAGTTGAGCAAAGAAATCTTAGATTTAAATTTAACTATCCAACTTATGGACCTAACAGACATCTACAGAACTTTTTATCCTAACAAAACTGAGTACATATTTTTCTCATCAGTCCTTGGAACATACTCCAAAATTGATCACATCTTAGGTCATAAGTCTAACCTCAGTAAATTTAAAAGAATAGAAATTATTCCATGTATCTTCTCGGACCATCATGGAATAAAAGTTGAACTCAGTAACAGTAGGAATTTGCAGTCTCATACAAAAA
>CAUYQV010064245.1:0-21656 GCA_963574575.1 Galagoides demidoff
CGCCTGTGGTCCCAGCTACTTGGGAGGCGGAGGCAGGAGACTCGCTTGAGCCCAGGAGTTGGAGGTTGCTATGAGCTGTGAAGCCATGGCACTCTACCCAGGGGGATAGCTTGAGGCTCTGTCTCAAAAAAAAAAAAAAAACTGAGTTCAAGTGATCCTCCCTCCACCTCCCAGAGTGCTAGGAATATGTGTGAACCACTGTACCCAGCCTCAACTGAATTTCTTTCTTTCTTTTTTTTGAGACAGTCTCACTTTGTTGCCCCTAGTACAGAGTGCCGTGGCGTCACAGCAAATTCCTGGGCTTAAGACATTCTTTTGCCTCAGCCTCCCAAGTAGCTGAGACTACAGACGCTCACCACAATACCTGGCTATTTTAGAGACCAGGTCTCCCTCTGGCTCAGGCTGGTTGTGCACCTATGAGCTCAGACAATCCACCTGCCTCGGCCTCCCAAGTGTTGGGATTACAGGCGTGAGCAACCATGCCCAGCCTTCAACTAAGTTTCCTAAAAGTACATCCCCAGTATTTTCCCAGGCCATCTTGAAGGTTTGGGGGAATGCCAGGTTCTTGAGAATATCTCAGTATTGCCTTACCGTATGTGTGTCCCTCATCTTTGTGCCCCACATCACTTTACATATATTTTTCATCTTATCTCTGGCAGAACCAATTTGATATGGTGAGTGATGCTGATCTGCAGTGCCTTGATGCCAAGATTGTGGCCCTCACTGCCAAGGTGCAGAGCTTGCAGCAGAGCTGCCGCCACATGGAGGCTGGTAGGCCTGGGCAGCCCCCACAAAGGTGCCCAAAGGGTTAGATTCAGTCTGGAGGTTAGGAATTACTAAGTGAATGGGTCACTTGTTTGCAGCATCTTGTTGCAGCTAAGATGCCTTTGCTAGGCAGCCTTGGGTTTTATAGTAAAAGAAATGTGGAACAACTGATGTTCTATTTGTTGTTCTACAAAAAGTTGTGTATAAGTGGGCAAGACATGCATTTGCTTTCCATGCTGTGATTTTCAGTGCATTGTCCCATTTTCCTTTATTTTTGCTTCTTTAACTGGCTCCTCCTAAACCACCTCAGCCTCACACTCCACCACTACCTGTAGATGGAGGAAGAAAGAGAACTAGTATATAAACTCAATCTTGTATTTCTTATTTTCCTGAGCTTTTCTAGAATATAAGACTTTATTCTGGCAAGATCCCATACCATGGTGGAATCCTGTGTCCCACTTCAGGGTATACTCACTGGGAAAGATAGACCTCCTTCCTCAGGGGTAGTAAATGACCCAAGGGGGATGTGGTTTCAGAGCTGAAGGAGTTAAGTAGTGGCCTGACCACACCGGAGATGCAGAAAGAGATTGAAGAGTTAAAGAAGGAGTGTGCTGTATACACAGAAAGACTGAAGAACATCAAAGCAGCTACCAACCATGTGACTCCAGAAGAGAAAGAGCAGGTGAGCTGGGAGGAGGCTTGAGGACTGCTGTATAGGTCCAGTGAAAGTGAGGGCTGAGCCCTAGCAAGCCACTGTATTTCTGAGGTTAGAGGAACCTGTTTCTTCTAGGTATACAGAGAGAGGCAGAAGTACTGTAAGGAATGGAGGAAGCGGAAGAGGATGGTAAGTGTGTGGGAGATTTAAGGCAGGCCTTGGAAGTAACTGTGAAAATGGCAATCACCAGAGAAACCACTGCCTAATTATCATGGGTCTCACAGGGAGTGCTCCTGTGCTGCCCATCTGAAAGGGGGTGGTTTTGTTTATCAGGCAACAGAGCTGTCTGATGCAATCCTTGAAGGGTACCCCAAGAGCAAGAAGCAATTCTTCGTAAGTGGTACTCTCTTCCCTATCTGCTCCTCTGGGGTCTTTGCCCTGGGACATCTCACTTGCTTGTCTCCCTGGCCCACAGGAGGAAGTCGGGATAGAGACAGATGAAGATTACAACGTCAAGCTCCCAGACCCTTGAGGCCCTCTGTTAGGACTGGGGGCTGGAAACACAGATGTCCTGGACTGGCTACCTCATTTAGGTTGGCTTTTGTTGTGGTTGTTAATTGTGCCTGCTGCTTTCCACCTTTGAAGAGAGCAGTCAGGTCAACTAGAGTGAAACCTGGTGGCCAAGAGTAGGTGTTCACACCCATTTAACCGTCCACATGGTGGCAATGGTTTTCCCTTAACACTTTGACTTGGAACAATGCAATGGCAATGTTTATTGTAATATAATTTGATATAAAAATATTTCATTTCTTCTGGATAGTCAGAACTCTCAGATATCAAACCTGAGGCAGGCAGAAGGGAGCTTGAGGGACAAGGGTAGAGAGAAGCTGCTACACACCCAGCATTTTGAGGAGCCCATGGTTCAACCCAGGAGTTTTGGGCTTGTGCACCCCAGGAGACCTTTTGAGTATCTTCCATACCTCAAGTCCTTAGAGAAACACAAGCAATACTGAGAGATGACAGACGCCCAGATATACTTGACCAAAAGGCTGTGGGTGGTTTTTGAGGTTAATTTTCCAAAATTGTAACTTTAGCAAAGTTGCATTATTGGTGTTTAGAAAAATAAAAAGTTTCAAATGTTGTAGTGCTGTGTCACATGCCTTTGCCATGCTGAGTAGCAGCCTATGCGAACCGAAAGGGCAGGAATAGTTAGGCCTGCTTCCCCTACTACCCAGAGCAGGGGAGAACCCAGTAGCCCTCCTCTGAGCTGGCCAGAAAGCCATGGCCTCACCTTGAACTGACTGAGCAGGCTAGTCTAGGCAAGAGGTAGCTTTTCACAGCTATGAGAGTATTTCACTTGGTCCTTTTCTCCTGCCAAAATGGCCAAACTTGGGCCAAATGTTACCCAAGAGACCAAAACAGAGGCAGTTTCCAAGTGCATGTAGAGCAATCAAGAGGCTTAGTGAAAGGGCTAAAAGGCCAGGGTCTCTTTGGGGTGCCCAGGGCAGACTCTAATCCCAAGGACTTCCATGTGGAAAGGGAAGATGGGGGTGAGTGGGAGGGGGGCTCAAGTTTTATGGTCAAAATAATAAATTAATCAGAAGCTTTCATAAAACAAACACCACAGCCCTACTAATGATGAAGTTGGCCTGGGTAAACCAAACACCAAGTAGAAACCAGCTGACCAGTGTGAGGTGTTGCAGTCCAAGCTCATGGGCCCAGTAGCTCCACAGCCAAATAGAGACAAAGGCCTTTTGCCAGCTGTTATGCAGGTTTCCACAAGCCAGTCAGTAAAGCTGGTTTTTCAATTGATGCAGGACGCCAATCACGATCTCCCGTAAGGTCTGATGGGGGTAACACAAGAAGAGATAGACAATGCTCAGGCCAGTGCACAGAGAAATTTCAGAGATGCCTCACTAGACCAGGGATGCTCCTTAAAAAAGTGCATTAAAATAGCCCTTGGGAAGTACTGATGCCTACAATTTACTCTGAAAGGCCCCCTAACACAGGGTTGAGAGATGGAAATACACTATTACTGGTAGAATTTAGATGGTGGATACAAATATATCAATGTTCATTGAGATGGTGTCTCACTCTGTTGCCCTGGGTAGAGTGCCATGGCCTCAGCCTCCTGAGTAGCTGGAACTATAGTCACCCATCATAATGCCTAGCTAGTTTTTCTATTTTTAATAGAGAGGTGAGTCTTGTTCTTGCTTAGGCTGGTCTTAAATTCCTGAGCTCGGGTAACTCACCCGCCTCAGCCTCCCAGAGTGTAGAGTATTAGAATTCCAGGCATGAACCACTGCACGTAGCCCATTATAAACTTTTTTTTCCTGAAACGTTATAAACTTTTTTGTCTTACTATGTCACCCTCAGCAGAATGCCATGACATCACTGCTCACAGCAACCTTAAACTCTTGGGCTTAAGCGATTCTCTTGCCTCAGCCTCCCAAGAGCTGGGACTATAGGCACTCGCCACAATGCCTGGCTATTTTTTGTTGTGATTGTCATTGTTTGCAGGCCTGGGCCAGGTTCAAACCTATTAGCCTCGGTGTATGTGGCTGGCACCATAACCACTATGCTATGGGCACCAAGTTCCCATTGTAATCTTCTATTTACATATGGCTTCAAATGCGAGGTGAAAAGAAAAAAAGTTAAATTCTATGTTACAGTATGTTTATAGCATTTCACCATAGAAGTGTTGGGAAAGAACAAATTTCAGATTTGACTTTAAGCCTCAGTTAAAGCAACGAGGTCACAGAGCAGAAGACTTAAGTGAAATACCATTAGCACATCTCTCCACTATAGTTTCCAAAAGTTCAAGTATTTCTGCTTTAGGTGACCAATGAGGCAGCAATAGCATGGGCTATACAAAAGCTGTGAGCCACTCCTGGCATTCAGTGTTCACATCACACTGGCAAAGTATAAATGAAAATGGGTTAGAAAGCAAAGGAGAGAAATAATACTGAAAATTGTAGAAATACCCTCAAACTTAAACGTGGCTGCCATGCTTTTCTGAACAGATAATGGCTTGGGCCACTTTGCCTGAAAGTACAAGGGAACTACAGACCCTCTGCTGCCCCATACCTGTGGCTTACAGTGTTCCTCAATCCAGCTGAAGACACAGGCTGACAGCTCCTGGAAGCTGGCCACGGAGATGGAAGCGTTGAAGGACTGGAACAGAGAGTCCATGATGCCTTGAAACACGTTGAACTTGACCTGGTCAGAGACCTGGTCCTCCCCTTCATGGGGGTTGTCCTGGTGTGCCTTCACAATCTGCTCATAGTTCCTGAAAGCATGCAGACCTGGGCTGAGGCACTGCAACAGCCCTACCAGCCCAGGAGGAATGATGGGATTATGCCATGCACCCCAAGGAAGGGGATAAACAGAGTTTGGGTATGGATTTAGCATCAGGTAAGTATTGCTTCTAGGCCAGAAATAGTGACCTCTCTCCAACCTTCTCTTTATTAATCCAACATTCATTTCCTGAGTGTCTGCCATGTGTAAAGGACAGTTGGGGATGCAGAGTCCTGCCTCTTAAGTGGCTAGCTCAGGAAGTAAGAGTATTATTTATCTGTACTTTATTATCTGATGTGGCCTTTGAACAAGGCATGGGGGTGCACTGACGTCACCCCAGAAGACCTGGTTTCCCCAGTTCAGCACCCTTCTTACACTTTCATGATCTTTAGGGCCGTGACGTCTTTCCGTAGTGTGGACACCTCCTCCTCCTGCTTTTTCTTTTCCTTGTGCAAAAACTGGATGTAGTCAATGGCTAAGGTGGGAAGATGGAATGGGCACAGAGGTAGTCTCAACAGGAGACAAGGCTGATATTGTTTCCCCTTCCCCCATACCCCAACTATCCCATTAGAACACTAGCACCAGAGGTGCTGGCCTCTTCACAGCCCCTGTTGGCTCCAACCCCCAACAGTGCTCTTCCTGGCCATACTCTTTTGTAGAACAATGGCTTTGCTGAGCTTTTGGGAACCAATGGAGAAGTCCTGCTGCTGGCAGGTGGGGACGATGGTCTGAAGGTCATCGTAGCCTCTCTGTGAAAGCAACAGGGGAAATGGGTTCCTTAACCCTAAGGGATTAAACTCTTCTTCCATAACAGTTTCATGCTTATCAACTCACAGCGGTAAGGGGACTGGAAGAAGGAAGTATTCATGCTGAGGGATTACCAAAGTTGTTTGGGACTCTAGGGGTCAGGGCAGGGTGAATCTGAGGCATGCAGAAGGCTTCACGTGGGTGGGGGTATAGGTGTCCCCTTCACCTTGATGGCATCCCTCCTCTTCTGCTCGGCCTGAGTGTGAGCTCGCCGCCGCCGGTCCTTGTAAGATTCCTTGTAGGACTCCTGGTGGTGATCACTGTCCTCCTCGTCATCTACCCTCAGAGTTGGGGGCAGGGAGAGGTCATCTTGGGGCCCAATGGGACCCAGCTAACCCACCATTCCCCAGTTAGGAAGAATGTGCTGTTCAGAGATGGCAGACAAAAGAACCTAATGTCCTCGATGAGGTGAAAGGTTATGAGACCCTATGTCTGGCACTTGGGCTCCAGCACCCACATGTGGATGGCTGGAGCTTCTAAAGGTACTAAGTGATGGCATATCTGCGTCCCCCCCCAGGTGGGGGGGATGTTGCTGCCTACCTGTGTTGGGGACAGAAGAGGCACTGGTAGAACCGATGCTATTAGCTCTGGACACTACACTCCCCTTGCGGGTGCTTTCTACAAAAAGCCCTAGGAAAGAGAGGCCTCCGTCACTAAGGAGTGGGGTGGGGAACACTGCCTGTCCTTCAGACACCTATGGACACAATGGCTTCCTTAAATGCTGACCTCTCCCACTTCAACCTAAAGCCAGCCATACTGAGCCACATACTTCCTGCCATACTATAATGCAGTGTTCCTGTCCCTATTGTCTACACTGCTCCACAGGTCGGCTGAGGTACCCTCTGGCACATAAAGGGGCACCTGTACGTGATGAGAGTGAGAGTGACCAGCTGTCACTATTTCCATCACTTCCCTGCCTTAGCGCAGCAGGAACTACTAAGTGTCGCCCCCAGTTGCTTCCTGCCTCTGGTCCTACAGCTCCTCCCTTGCTGTCTCAAGCCAGGAACTCAGCTCAGGGGCAGTGGACTGTGCTCAGGTGTGGCTGGCAAGGCCACAAAGATCTAGAGCTGAAGACGGTGGGAGAACTACTCACCGGGGTCCAGGCTGTTGTCACTGTAGGCGTACTCCACCTGTGGCACCGATCAAAGGAGAAGCCCATCATATCTCCGTCCCTGGGCCAGATGCCTCTAAAACTACACACCTACACACATGCACCGGGGTGCAAAGGCGGCTGGCTGAACGAATCCCAGAGAAGACTGGACAAGCTGTGGGAGCGCCGTCCCTCCACATGACTCCTTCCGTTCCCGCCCCTCCACCTCAACCCCCAACCCCTGATCCCTCACACTAGCGCCCACACGCTTCGTTTGTCTCCCCACCTTGGCACACGCGGGGAGAGAGCTGTCTTCTCTGCAGCCCCGGGGCCCGGAAAGCAGGAGGAACTTTGGGGACATAAGGGAAGCCAGTCTTCCGAACCCCCTACGTGCACGAGCTCAACCTCCCCCACCCCTCGCCGGCGTGCGCGCCCACGGGGCTTGCCTTGACCCAGGGGTCCTCCGGAGAGGCGCCCGACTCCGTCATCTTCAACCCACCGAACCGGAAACAAGCCGGTGGGCGGGCCCCCTGCCGCGAGGAAGGGGCGAGGCGCGCCCACATGGTCCAGGCCCACCAATCCACGGCCGAGGAGCAGAGGGCGGGGTGAAATGATTGCGCGTGCGCGGCCCGAAGGCTGTAAAAGTTGGCTGGAGCCCGCTAAGCTAGGCATTGGGGTTGTGTCCGCTGCTCTGGCGATGTGCTCCTGGTCTGTCCCCGCCCTTCCCCCGGGTTTAGTAACTACAATGGCGTTGACATGAATTACATTCTATAAAAGGAAGTCCCCTCAAAAGACTTGTCTTAATATCGTCGCAGATAATGTGCGCATAGCCTGGCCCTGTCTCACCGTCACCTGGTCCCCGTCCTTCCTGGACCCGCAACCCTAGCCAGTGTCAGGCACCCGGCAAAGCTCCCCTGTCACATCGTCTCACCCCACGAGCCTGCAAGCTCCATGGTGCTGTAGGATCTTCCAGCGCTACCAGAATTAACCTCTGCAAAGAGCCATTTAGCTGAGTTATGCTGACTTACACAGATGAGGGAACTGAAAGATCCTAAACGTCTCTATAGCTTATTCAGACGCACACAGTAGTCAGCTTCAAAGGCTACACTTGGATAGAGTGCCGTTGCATCACAGCTCACAGCAACCTCAAACTCCTGGGCTTAAGCAATTCTCTTGCCTCAGCCTCCCAAGTAGCTGGGACTAAGGTGCCCACCACAACACCTGGCTATTTTTTGGTTGCAGTTGCCAATGTTGTTTGGCAGGCCCAGGCTGGATTCGAACCCACCAGCTCTGGTGTATGTGACTGGTGCCCTAGCTGCTGAGCTGTAGGCACTGAACCAAAGACTACACTCTTAACCACTGCACTCCTGCACTTCCAGCTCAGGCCCGGGCCCTGTGCTTTCAACATAAGGAATCTCAAAGCAGACACCACACAGCACTGATGCCAGGTGAAAACATTCACCTTTAATTATGTTACAAGTTCAGTATTTGTCCTGACTCCAGTCAGCTGTGGATATCAGGCACCCTGGGGCAAGAGTGGGGATGGAACCCCAGTGGGACCTGTTCTCCACCAGCAACATCCTCGGTGCTTGCGGAACCCCAGCATGGTCAGTAGGTTGCCTGTGTCCACCAGGCCCAGCCATGTCCTGCACAGCTTAGCCTGGAGACCTCTAGCCCTGAGCCAGGGTGAGGAGCATCAAGGCCTCCACTTCTCCCCACCCCTGGATCTCATCAGCTCCAGGGGCAAATGTGGCCCACGTTGAACTCATTTGCGGTCAAGGGCCTGACAAGTCTTGGGGATGCGCTCCTGCAGGAGGGCCCAGGCTTTCTCCACCTTTGGGCAGGCCAGAATATTAGGAGGAAGAGAGGACCAAGTCAGGCAGGCACTTACTGAGGATTCCCTTTCCACAACCCAGCCGTTCCCCTGGGGACCAACTTGGCGTTGGGTGATCTGTGGTTCCCACAAGGTGCTCAGCACCACGTGGCTCTGGTCCACCAGTTGCTGCCCACTCATCTGGCTCTGCAGCCGACTTTGAGCTGCAGCTTCACTCAGGCCATCCCTCTCCACGATGCGCCGTACAGCCTGGGCACACATAAGGCATTTGTCAGAAAGGAGTCTAGCTCAGTGCGATACAGATACTCAGTGGGGAGAGGAGGGTAAGTGGGGTATGGATACCTCAGTCTCTGGGATGACAACAGTCCACACCTCGTGTACCATATTCTGCCAGCCGGCTTCAAGCAGCATAGCGGCATCAATCACACATACATGCTTTCCTGTGGGGAGACCTGTCACTGCTAGCAGCATCTGCTACCAGTCAGAGTGCCCACAAAACACAGTTCCAGAATAAGTGGACTGATTTGGGCCAATCCTCTGGCTTGGGCAAGGAAGCTCTCAGGGGGAAGAATCTGCTTTCCTATCCCCCTTGGCTATTCCCATCATCCCTCCCACTCACCCTCAGTCACAGCCTGATCCATCTCCTCTCGAGCCAGCTTTGCAATAATTGGCCACATAATGTCTGTGAGTATCTTCAGCTGTTTCTAGAGAGGGGGACAGAGGGAATGGGCAGAGGTTACCTTCCTTCAGAGACAGAGCCAGCCCAAGAGAGGTACAAACAGACGAGCGGAAATGGGCATTTTTGGACCAAACCAGAGAGGTGCACTGGATCCCAACCCCTGCAGCTGACAGCAGCTGAGGAACCCAAGAAAGTGTGTGTTTAGCCAGGCGCAGTGGCTCATGCCTGTAATCCTAGCATTTTGGGAGGCTGAGGTGGGTAGACTGAACCTCAAGAGTTCAAGACCAGCCTGAGCAAGAATGAGACCCCCCATCTCTAAAAAAACAAACTAGCCGGGCATGGTATAGTCCCAGCTACTTGGGAGGCTAAGGCAAGAGGATTTCTTGAGCCCAGGAGTTTGAAGTTGCTGTGAGCTATGACATAACAGCACTCAACCCAGGATGACAAAGTGAGACTCTGTCTCAAAAAAAAGTGTGTTTACCTTGTTTCCAAACACACGGCTACCTAGGACCTTCCTGTTGATAATGCCATCTTTATGGAGAATATCTGGATGACAGAGACAAAAGACTAAGCAAAGAAGACAAGCAGTCTCTTCACGTGTAGCCACCCCTATCCTTTCCCAGTTATTACCTGCTCCAAAGGCCTCCACCACAGGCTGGTAGGCAGGGCCACCTGGGGCATAGGCCCGATGGCCCAGTTGGTCACTGTCGATGACAAATGCCCCTAGGCCCTTCAGCCGCTTAGCTATTGAGCTCTTCCCAGAGCCACTGATGCCAGTCAGCCCAATCACATAGAGAGATGGGGGGAGCTCTGGCCTGTTCTAGGGGGTGGATGAAAAGGAACCCACAGTTACAAGGGTCCTCAGGCTCATGGTTGGGGATACATTCCTGCAGGAGGGCCCAGGCTTTCTCCACCTTTAGACATCCCAACTAAGGGATGAGCCCCTTAGTTTCTGCTCATTAGAATTTCCAGCACACCCACATGTGGGGAAGGAAACAGAGACTTACGTGTGGAGGCCGAAGCAGGGCTCCCAGTAATCGCTGGCGTAAGTTGGAGGAGCTGACTTTGTCCTCTTCATTTTCCTTCTGGCTTAGGTCCTTCAACAGCTGAATCTGGTACAAGGCAAGCTCCTCCAGGCCCTGAAGTAAAGGGGAAAGGGTGAGAAGAGGGAAGGAGTGATAGGAAAAAGGGGAAACCCTGACACCCAACCTGCCCTATTATCCCTCCCTATGACCTCAACCTCAATGGACAAGCTGGAAACTAGCTCCTCCTTGCTTCTTCCTGCCACCCTGAACCCCCTTCCCTCCTCTAGGGCCATGGTAATTCCAACAGCCCCTATGATGGCCTTCCCCATCCCCATCCACTCCCTCTACCAATCTCCCTGAGGGGTTACATTCTCAAGGCGGAAGCGGTTGACGGCCATCCCCCCACGATAGGTCTCTTCGCTGACCACCAGGAACTCCAGGGAGGGGTCAGAGCCAGCGGGCCCATAGGGGTCCAGCAGGGGGATGATATCAAAAGTCAAGGAGGGCTTGATGTCCACCAGGAACTCACTCAGGTGTTCCACGCGTTCTGCATAAGGCTGGAGCAGCTCAGGGAGCACCTTGCCTGGGGAAGGAGCCCAGAAGAACTGTGAGATCTTTTTACTGGGGAGGAAGAGTATGGGTCAGTTTGGGAAAGAGTGTCCCTAAGCACCATATCTCCAGAGGGGCATGACAGAAAGTGTGGTGGGGGTGGGAGGATAAAGGGGGAAGAACCGGGCAAGCACAATAGTCACTGACTGCAAGGGCTGGCATGTGTTTAGAGAACAAGCCATCAGGAAACTACTCCAGAGAACTAGCAGATGGAGAATTCCAAGAAGCACACCATCCTTGAATCTCTTCTTACTGTCTGTGGCATTACTACCTACAACTCACTTATTCATATATTCCCAGTGTCTCAGTAGGGTTTAACACCTGGAGAACTTGTTAAAGTGCAGATTCTTCTGCTTCACATTTGGGGATTTCTGATTGAGAGGTAACTAGACCACGTGCTGAGAAAGCTGCAATTACAACACACCCTTAGCACTGAGTGCCTGGCACTGTAACATTTGGGAGGTGCAGAAAGTAATGTATGGCCCCACCCTTCCTTAATCTGGCCATGCTAGTGGGTGGGGGAAGACTTTCGAGTCCTTCACTGCCCTAATCCAGGGTCCCTCTCACTCACTCTTCAACAGATCTTTGTCTGCTACTCCCACCACAAGCTGCTCCTGGGCCAGGACGCATGCGACACTGAGCAACACCTTGTGGGCATTATGCAGGCGGTCAAACGTGCCACCCACAGCCCCGCGGTGGTAGCCACGCACCGGCTGCTTTGGAGACCTGGCCACGGGGGAAGCTGGCCTGATCGTAGAGGGTAAGGGGACATCCAAGGGCTCCACAGGCAGCTCTCCAGTCCCATAATCAGGATATAGCAGTATCGAAGCCAGTCGTGGAGAACAGCTGTAACAGCTGGTGGCATAACGCACTAGCTGTTGCTTGACTGGATTGTATTGGCTTCCATCCAGGGTCTGGAAGTCTGTCAGGACCACTTCTGGCGGGTGGGCGAGGTTCTGGACTGAGGTGGGCTGGGAAGGGTTAAAGGCGCTCTTGGTTCGGATATTGGTCAGCAGGATTCTGACGTCCAGGTGTCTGTGGACATCGGCGTCAGTATAGAAGTGTGTGATGAAATCGAGAACCTCAAATGTGGCCTGCACAGGGCTGGACTGGGGCTGAGCCGGGCCCTCCAGGCTCATGCCTGGCTGCAGATGTACATAAAGTGTGTGATTCACCAGCCGGGCTGCCGAGGTCAGGATGGGGGCCAGGCGAGGGGCCAGGGAGGCCAGCGGCGTCGTCAGCACCAAGAGGCCCGATCGGAATAAGGCCATGCTCCCAAGGCCTGCGGACAATCAGGGAGATGATACAAGGGTAACTGAGGGGCCTACGGCTGAAGCAGGAGCTTACACGGGGCCTTGGACCCAGGAGAAGGGGACCTAGAGCAGTTACAGGGTCTCAGTGCTGATCCAGAGGAACCGAGGGAGGGGACAGGGCCTGAGTGACGCCGCTCGGGACTGTGCTGTAAGCCTTTGTCTCCTTATCTCTCAAAGTGGTGACTTCGCGGAACTGAATCAAAATCCTGGGAGGGGGAAACGGGGACTGGACAGAAGCCCCTGAGTCATGGGACTGGGGATCCAGAAATCCGGGTGCTTTTGCTAAGCTGCACCAGGTTCTTCAAGCAGCAAGAAGGAGGAGACTAAAGGGGGACGCTCAAGCTCTGGTTGGTCACCTACTCACTGAAACCTCCGGGCTTTGGTTCCGCTTGCACCACCGCGGAGGCTTTCCCGGCCACCACCCGGAAGCACTAGCTCAGGAACCGCGACGCGGAGCTACAGAAACCGAAGAAGGCCAAACATCCTAATTGCGTAGCAAAACAGGTTCTCGCGAGATTTCTCGTGAGGCGGGGCTACCTTCCTAGGTTCCGGGGACGGGTGAATCCTCTGTCCAAGATTCGCCTTCCGCCCGGCCGGAACGGTAGAGCAAGGTGGGTTTGAGAAATTCCACGCCCTTCGGGCCAGAGAGTAGAAATTGGCTTCAGACATGTCACCCGAGAGGCAACGGCAAAGCTAGAACGAACACCCCGACTTCCATTCTGAATTCTGGGGACGGGGTATGGGGGGAGGTGTCACAGGCTTGCGCTGGTATAGTAAGGCAGGCGTTCACAGAGCCTTCTTAGTGCCCTCCCAACCCGAGGACGGTCACGTGGGAGGGTATGGGGCGGTGCAAGTACCTGTTTCATAGATGGAAAAATTGAGTCCCTACACTGTTCTAGGGACACATACCGGCCAGGTCTGTGGCTGCTATGCGAGGCTCTCCGCACCACCCGGATCCAGTGACGCACCTGTTCACAGGAGAGGAGAAAAGCTCTGTGTGTGAACTCAGGGGAACTGCCAGGGTCTTTGCTGACAGAAAAAGTCTAGGGTGGGCAATCCGATGTGGAGTATTTAGCACAATGCTAATGAGTACTAAAAGGGGTGGAATTAGTAGCTTTGGTGTGGAGGGGAAACCAGGTTGCCCTCAGAAAACATTTCAGGTAAATAGTCCACAGAGATCTCAAAGGAAGGTTAACCAACCTCCAAGATTCCGGTAATGTGCTGTGGCTTATTTTCCAAAACCGAATATGCTTCTCTTTGATCTTTTTTAATAGATAGGGTCCCTCTCTGTTGCACAGGCTAGAGTATAGGGGGAGAACATACCTCATTCAGCCTTGTGCTCTTGTGCTCAAGTGACCCTCCTTCCTCACCCACTGGACCAGGCATCTTTGTATTTTTATGCAGTTTTTTTTTTTTTTGGCCAGGGCTGGGTTTGAACCCACCACCTCTGGCATATGGGGCCAGCGCCCTACTCCTTTGAGCCACAGGCACCGCCCTCTTTGTATTTTTTTTTCTTGTTTTATACTTTATTCTTGGCTGTGTCTTTTTTTTTTAATTGAATGGTAACTATGTACATTAATGCACTTCTGGGATCCTCTTTGTATTTTTAAAGAGGGCCTGCAAAATATAAAATATCCCACAAAACTTGGATCTACCTTTGGAGTTATGGATGGAAGAATTGTAGAGCTCAAAGGCACTAAGGTACCAGCCTTCTTGAAGGAGATACAAGTTGGATTTTAAAAAGAAGGCCTTGGCTGGGTGCCTGTGGCTCAAGTGGCTAAGGCACCAGCCACATACACCTGAGCTGGCGGGTGTACAGCCTGGGCCCGCCAAACAATGAGGGCTGCAACCAAAAACAGCAGGGCTTTGGGGCAGGCGCCTGTAGTCCCAGCTACTTGGGAGGCAGAGGCAGGAGAATCGCTTGAGCCCAGGAGCTGGAGGTTGCTGTGAGCTGTGACAGCACAGCACTCTACCTAGGGCAATAGCTTGAGGCTCTGTCTCAAAAATAAATAAATAAAAAGAAGGCCTTGGCTAGGCACTGTGGCGTACACCTGTAATCCTAGCACTCTGGGAGGCTGAGGCAAGAGGATTGCTTGAGTTCAGGAGTTTGAGATCAGGCTGAAAGCAAGACCTCTTCTCTACTAAAAATAGAAAAAATAGCTGGGTACCTGTAGTCCCAGCTACTTGGGAGGCGGAGGTGGGAGGATCGCTTAAAACCAGAAGTTTGAGGCTGTTGTGAGCTAGTCTGATGCGGTGGCACTCTAGCCTGGGCCATAGAGTGAGACATGTCTAAAAAAAAAGAAAACAAGAGGGCCTGATTTGAAGAAACAAACAGCGAAGGTTGCCAGAGAATGTCCCACATCACTTTTATTCAGTAGATGTATATTTTAGTGCTTCTCAGATGCAGGTACATTTCTACAAATGGTAGATTGTGAATAAAACAAAGACCCAGCCTTCTGGAGGGTTTAGGTTCCTGTGTGAAGGAGTTGGCAAATATATAATAAACATGCTTAGCTTACATCTGGTGATAAGGGCAATGAAAAAGCAGACTAAGGGGGCTATAGTGGAGAAGGAATACTATATTTGATAGGCTGGTGAGGAACCTGCCCTCATGAATAGATTAATGAACATCCTTATCTCTAGAGTGGGTTCCTGAATGAAGTTTGACCGGATTTCCTTTGTCTTGTGTCTGCCTTCTGCTCTTCTGCCATGGGATGACCCTTACGATAAGGTGACCAGATGTCCCACATCCTGCAGCATTTTTAAAAAGTCCGGATTTTTGGAAAGAATGCACGACAATCTAGGGAAGGGCGGGACAATAGGAAGGGAATATACGGTTTTTGGCTGCTGAAAAGGTTAATGTAACTCCATTTGGGAATGAAAAGGCTAATGTAAACTCCCTACTCCCCTCCTGGGCAAGGAGTGGACCAGCACCCTACTCCTTTGAGCCACAGGCACCGCCCTATACATAATTTTTTTTAATGTATTATATTTGTAAATTGTACTTATGTTGAAATTTTAAAAAATATTACAATACTATTTTTGCATTCTATGAAAATTTTTGTTGCTCCATATAGACCAAATTTTTAATCAAGAACACACCCCTCCTCCGCCCCACCCCCATCAATGGTGTCCCGCTTTACCTATGTTAAAATCTGGTCACCTTAACCTTAGAAGGTACCACACACCATGCTCTTGGATTTCTCAGCCTCCAAAAGCATGAGCTAAATAAACTTGTTTATAAATTACCCAGACTATAGTATTCTGTTACAGGAACAGAAAAAGGACTAAGACACTTGGATTTTACTGAAATGGGAGCCACAGAAGGTGTTTTTGAGCAGAGATGTGATCAGAGTTTCATTTTTATTTATTTATTTTTGAGACAAAGTCTCACTTTGTTACCCTTGGTAGAGTGCCAAGGCAGCACATCTCACAGCTCTTGGGCTTAGGTGATTCTCTTGTCTCAGCCTCCCCAGTAGCTGGGACTACAGGTGCCTGCCACAACACCCAGCAATTTTTTGTTGCAGTTTGGCTGGGGCCAGGTTTGAACCCATCACCCTTGGTATATGGGGCTGGCACCCTACTCACTGAGCCACAGGCACTGCCCCCAGAGTTTCATTTTAAAAGATCATTTTGACTGCACTGTGGAAATTTTGCCATTGGTGTGCAAGAGTGGAATCATGAAAATCAGTTAGGAAACTACTGTACTAACTGGAGAAATGATAATATGTGATTCCAAATTGGGTGACTTCTGAATGTGCTTTGAAGATTAAAGGCGGAGGCTCAGCGCCTGTGGCTCAAGTGGCTAAGGTGCCAGCCACATATACCTAAGGTGGCGGGTTCAAATCCAGCCCAGGCCCTCCAAACAACAATGCTGACTGCATCCAAAAAAAAATAGCCAGGCATTGTGGCAAGTGCCTGTGATCCCAGCTACTTGGGAGGCGGAGGCAGGAGACTCGCTTGAGCCCAGGAGTTGGAGGTTGCTGTGAGCTGTGATGGCACAGCACTCTACCTAGGGGGACAGCTTGAAGCTGTCTCAAAAAAAAAAAAAGAAAATCAGGATTTGGGTTCTTTGAGGTTTCTCCATACTTCCTTCCAAAAAGGTTGTATTAGTTTGCAGTCCCACCAGCAGTATAAAAGTGTTCCTTTTTCTCCACATCTGCGCCAGCATCTGCAGTTTTGAGATTTTTGTGATATGGGCCATTCTCGCTGAGGTTAGATGATATCTCAGTAAAGGCGGAGGCTCAGCGCCTGTGGCTCAAGTGGCTAAGGTGCCAGCCACATACACCTAAGGTGGCGGGTTCAAATCCAGTTCTTTGAAGAAACCTCAAAGAACTCAACCTAGACCTCCCATTTGATCCTGCAGTCCCATTACTGGGCATCTATCCAAAAGGAAAAAGACCCCTTTTATTATAAAGACATTTGTACTAGACTGTTTATCTATCGCAATGCAATTTACAATCGCCAAAATGTGGAAACAGAATAAATGCCCCTTAACTCAGGAATGGATTGGCAAGCTGTGGTATATATGTACCATGGAATACTATTCAGCTATTTTTAAAAATGGAGATTTTGCAGCATGTGTATTAACCTGGATGGAGGTGGAACACATTATTCTTAGTGAAGCATCACAGGAATGAAGAAGCATGAATCCTATGTATTCAACTTTGATATGAGGACAAGCACAGGGGGGGGTGGGGGAAGGAGAGAGCAGACAGAGAGAGGAGGGAGGGGGTAGGGGAAAGGAAAAGAAAAGAAAATAGTGACTAATTCTCACATAACTTGGATTTAATTTTGACCAAAGTGTTGTAGGAAGACGAGGCCCAATGGAGAGAAAGAGCACTCGAACACCACGTTTATAAGAGGAAGGGCTTTATTTACTGGCCAGAAGCTTACAGGATAGAAGAATTCCAAGTGGCTACACTCCCTGACTGGCTTAGTCTTTACCTTTTTATCGACAGTCAAAAAGTTTTACCCCACAGCAGGTCTCCTTCTCATTGGTCACTTTGAATCAAGTGGGAGATGCTATTCCAGCCCTTACAGAATTACAGGATTTCACAGAACTGGGAAATTTCCAAGTTCCAGGAAGTTAAGTTTACAAGTTCCTGAGAGCTGAGTCACCATGGAGGACCCAGCAGGTGTATCCTTGTGGTCTCCTTGAGAAGACCTGTTCTCCTAGACCTCACCCTTCTTGGGCATCCTCTCTCATTCCCCCATTTTGAGACTCCAATATATTTTAAATTTGGGGTCTCGATATCACTTGTTTCTGCAGGTGCCGGTATTAATTACTTTTTAGCACTGAGGTTTTAGGGACTGTGACTCTTCTTGGGTTCTCTATTAAGGCCTTAATAGTACTGTGATGGTGGGCTAATATATATATGAGTTTTTACTTTTCCCTGTGACATTTTCTCCCCTTTTCTCAAAGTCCAAAGTTCAATTAAGATAAGTTCCTCAAGGAGTTTCTTCAGGCTTTAGTCATGCGTTGACCAGCCAGCTCCCGGTATGTGGCTGGAGCAGGGCATGTTGACTGTCTTAAAAGTTACCTTACTTTCCAAGGGGCAATGAAGCCCTATTCAGCCAGCTGTGATGACTCCAGGTGAGGATTCCTTTCATCTTCGCTGCTGTGCATGTGCTCAGGATGATGGTGGAAAATCCTTTCTACCTTGGTTTCATGGGGACCTGGTTCTGATTCTGGACCTAGACTTGGTCCCCTTGATTCTCCAGAGAGAAAGGATGTATAGGCACAAAAGACTGAACAGAACACAGTTAATTATCCCAGTGGAGATTTTCCTTGCTACTCTTTCTAGGGTTTTTGTCTATTCAGTTCAGTCTTTCCCAGTTTTTTTAAGGAGTTCCTGCTAAATTGCAGAGGATTGATAGAGGCCTCTTTGAACAACACCAGTGGCAAGGCCTGTATTTAATTAAGCTTTGCTTCCTGGCAAAGTTTACCAGTTTCTGCTCTTATGGTCCTATTCATACACTTTACTCTGTCTAAGCTTTGAGACCTATAAGTTATTCAAAGCTTTAGCTTATTATTTGCACTAGTTCTGTTAAGAAGGCTAGCCCATTGTCAAATTTAAATCAGAGTGGCAACTTAAACCATAGGACAATTTGTCTGGGCAATACTTTTATTACTTCAGGAGTCCTTTTTATCCTGGTGGGGAAGGCTTTTACCTATTCCAAGTCTGATAGACTATTGTCAGCAAGTACTTGTTCCCTCTAAACCTGGGCATTTCAGTAAAGTCTACCTGGAAGTCCTTGAAAGGTGTTGCTCCCTATGACTGGATTTCTGGATTCAGTCGATGTGCGTTGAACTGGCTGTAGGTGACACACTGTAGACTGACAGTTTTGGCCTGGGCTGTCAGGAGGGAGATGTAGGGGTACTGGCCAACAGTTGACCTTTGTTGAGTCTTAAGGCTTCAATGTAGATATAACTACTATATATAATTCTATACTCTTAGGCTAGTCTCTTAGTCCCATTTAACAGATCAATTTAGTAAAACAGTTATGTCTGATTTTATGAGTTGACAGTACAGACAAGGCTGGGATTTAAAAAAAGGTGGGCCACAGCCTCTTAAATCATTTCTCTCTCTCTGATTTCTCTTTCTACTAAAAACAAATTACCAATAGAACTAGCTCAGTTACCAGAATAAACTGTACCTTCAGTATACTGATTATCTGCAAAAAGCACAGTAAGAATAACTATTAGTCATCTAGGCTATTCTTCCTTTAAAATTGGCTTTGCTGGAATCTTTTATAAGGAATCTCAGGCTGGGCTTTCTTGATAGCCTCTCATGAGCCCAGGTTTCATCTGTGCCATTAGATACCTGTATGCACTGGGTAAATTCCTCTTCTTTTGAGGTCCCCAAGCACTTTCTTTTTTTGCAGTATTGGCTGGGCTAGGCTTGAACCTGCCACTCTGGTATATGGGGCCAGCACCCTACTCCTTGAGACACAGGCACCGCCCCCCAAGCACATTTTGATTCCCAGACCTGTCAGCAAGCAACCATTGTTACTTACCACAGATCAGGAAAATGTTACTGGTGGGTATCTGGCCAGTTTTCCAAGGGTTTTTTTATTGACCTTATAAAGTCAACCTGAATTCCTTAATGCAGTCTGGATACCTCTGGAAATGCTAGTCCAACCAAAGCCTTGGTAAAATAACCAGTGCCTTCATCATGTCCTATAGAACAAAACAGATTCTTATTGAACTTATGCAAATAACTGTATTGTCAGAAATTAAGAATACTTACAAATGGCTTTCAAATTCTGGAGAAATCAAGGAGAGAGAAAAAATAGATGTTTCAAACTCTGCTTCTAAGTACACACATTGCTTGAAAAGCTACACATAGCTCAAAAGACAGAAAATGGTTTTCTTGACTTCTAGAAAACAGAACACAGACAGAATCAACAATATTTCAGAGTTACTTTTTTTTTTTTTTTTTTTTTGCAGTTTTGTGCCAGGACTGGGTTTGAACCTGCCACCTCCAGCATATGAGGCCAGTGCCTTACTCCTTTGAGCCACAGGTGCTGCCCAGAATCAACAATATTTCAAACAAAATGTTATAACAAACTAGCCCAGTTCCACGTAACTAATTTCTGTTCTGTTTGAAGTTAGGTTAGCAATACTCATAGACATGTTAACTTTCCAATGAAAGTTCTAAAAAATCTGCTGTTAGTCTGAAGGTACTCAATTTCCAAATACATCAGGAATTTGAGAGAATTCCACAGCCTCTCTTAATATTTCTTTTTCTTTTTAGGATAAACTTTGGACTCAGCCAGTTACATAAAAAACACTTTCTTTTTTAGATGAATTAAAATTATTACTGATAATATATGTTAGGACAGACCAATGTTTATAAGTTAGGACAGACCAATGCTTTATAATATGGAACATATATATATAACCATAACCCATACAAAATTAATCACCACTTCATATTTGACAATGTTTCATATAAATATAATTTTTTTTTTTTGCATTTTTTGGCCAGGGCTGGGTTTGAACCCACCACCTTCGGCATATGGGGCTGGTGCCCCACCCCTTTGAGCCACAGGTGCTGCCCGTTCCTATATGTTTTTAATAAATCAAATAAGTTTAATTTGTTATTTTATGATTTTCAGTGGTCTATTTTTTTGTTGTTGAGACAGAGCCTCAAGCTATCCCCCTGGGTAGAGTGCCATGGCATCACAGCTCACAGCAACCTCCAACTCCTGGGCTCCAGCAAGTCTCCTGCCTCCGCCTCCCAAGTAGCTGGGACCATAGGCACCTGCCACAACGCCCGGCCATTTTTTGGTTGCAACCATCATTGTTGTTATTTTTTTTGGTGGGCTCGGGCTGGATTCGAACCTGCCACTTTAGGTGTATGTGGTTGGCTCCTTAGCCACTTGAGCCACAGGTGCCGAGCCTATTCAGTGGTCTTAATATTTCAAGAAGGCCAAATTTAGAGTTGTGCTTTTTTAGCCTGAGCTGAGCTTGAACCCACCAGTCTCTGGTACATTTTGTTGGTGCTGCAACCACTGTGCTACAGGTGCCAAGCCCCAAATTTAGTTTTGATTTTGGAAGGTTTGTCAAATACCAAAGGCCTAAAACATTGGTTCAAATAAGATTACAAGCCGAAAGATTTTAAAGGAGATACATAGTCAACTGGATCACATGTAAATTCTTTCACAAATTCTCTTTTATGAGCTTCATTTAACCTGTTACACAATCTACAAACATTCTAAACTTTCTTTAACTTTTGTCCTGCCTTTTACTTTCTTACACAACCATTCTGTTTTAAGACAAAATTTATCACACGAGATTCTTTACACAATGGCATTCTCCTTTCTGTCTAATTTTTCTTACTTTCAAAAACTCACTTCTCACAAAACATGATCTCAATTTACTATAAAGTCACCCATTCACTCAGCCAAACTGATTATTAGAAGGTTTAAAAGGCAAGAATCTTACCCTTTGACAAAGGCTCAGTTTCCCCAATAATTTAAACAACCAAATTATTACATTTTATAAATGAGAGACATTTTATGAGATATAACATTGATACAGGATTTTCCCACTCAGGGATGGACAGGGAACCCCCATTTTTCAGGCTCAGGTGAGCTCAGACATTAGACGCCCATCTCCAGGTACAAAACCTCTGAGCCCCAGGAAGGTCATGAACAAAGCAGCCTGAAACCTTTTGGATGGCTCCACTCAGACTAGGGAGCACACACCCTAATCCTCTCTCCAGACAAAAACTGCAGCAAAGACTTAATAACCTTGTCCAAGGTGAGGGGCTACATTCATTCATTTGCTAGAACACCCAGTCAGTTTGTAAAGGTATTTTTCCATCTACCAAATCCTGGCCAAAATATCTCTCAGGGCCAAAGGACTCATGCCAGAAACCTCTGACGTGAGCATCCTCCCTCCTTCCAGAGGCTGTTCACCTTGGAGACCTGTTGCTGATTTGGATACAGCCCCAGAGAGATTAACACTCTCTCCCCCAGATTTTCAAGGACCATCCAGAGCTCAACGGGCTGTCCGAACTGCAACTTTACAAGGCCCAGCCCCTCTGCCAATAGCTCCAGCACTCTCCACTC
>CAUYQV010064252.1:0-14945 GCA_963574575.1 Galagoides demidoff
GTCCCAGCTACTTGGGAGGCGGAGGCAGGAGACTCGCTTGAGCCCAGGAGTTGGAGGTTGCTATGAGCTGTGATGCCATGGCACTCTACCCAGGGGGACAGCTTGAGGCTCCGTCTCAAAAAAAAAAAAAAAAGAAAAAAAAAGAAAAGTTTATGTACAGACTCAGAAATTAGGTTTCAAGGAAACGCATACTTACGCTCAAGTTGGCCTTCTAAGCCACAGTACTTTCAGAAAACTTTGTGTCTTAGTAACAATAGGAAAGGAATAAGGTATTGCCTCAGTGCAAGCTCCATTTCCTACCACTATAGAAAGCTCTCCTTTGTGGGTAATTTTAGTCCATAGAGCCAGCAAGATAGCCTCAGAGGCCTCAAATCCCCAGGTCTGTTCTGTCCTCTGTTTGAGTTGCTTGAAAGAAAACAGTTCAGAAAGTGAATTAAGGCCTTGAATCCTGCTAACTCAGGAAGTTGGCCCTGGCTTTACAACTACCAAACCAATTCCAAGAACTAACATTTACTGGGAGGAAAGAAGTTAAATAGCCTAAGCTTTCAGACAGATATGTTTTTGGTTTTGTTTTGAGACAGTTTCACTCAGTTGCCCAGGATACAATACTGTGGAGTCAGCCTAGTTCACAGCAACCTCAGACTCCTGGGTACAAGCGATCCTCCTGCCTCAGTCTCCAGATTAGCTGGGACTAGAGGTACCCACCAGAATGTCCATCTAATTTTTTTTATTTTTAGTAGGCCTGGGGTCTCACTTTTACTCAGGCTGGTTTTGAACTCCTGAGTTCATAGGAGCCTCCTGCCTTGGCCTCCCAGAGTGCTAGGATTACAGGCTTGAGCTACTGTGCCCCACCAGATTTTTTTTTTTTTTTTTTAGATACAGGGTCTCCTGGCTCGGCACCTGTAGCTTAGTGGTTGGGGAACCAGCCACATGCACCAGGGCTGGTGGGTTGGAACACAGGAGTTGTGGTAGAGGCCTATAGTCCCAGCTACTTGGGAAGCTGAGGCAAGAGTATTGCTTAAGCCCAAGAGTTTGAGGTTGCTATAAGCTGTGATGCCACAACACTCTATAGCAGGCTACATAGTAAGACTCCTCTCAAAAAAAGAAAAATTACAGGGTCTCTCTCTGTTGCCAAGGCTAGAGTACAGTGGCATCATCTTAGCTCAGTACAACCTCAAACTTCTGGGCTCAAATGATTATCCTACCTCAGCCTCCCAAGTAGCTGGGACTACAGGTATGTACCACCATGCCTGGCCAATTTTTAACAATTCTTTTGTAGGAACAGAGTTTCACTATTATCCAGGCTGGTCTCCAACTCCTGGCCTCAAAAAATCCTCCAACCTTGGCACCCCAAAGTGTTAGGACGCCAATGCACCCAACATAAGACAGATTTATTTATTTATTTATTTTGAGACAGAGTCTCACTTTGTCACCCTCAGTAGAGTGCCATGGTGTCATAGCTCACAGCAACCTCAAACTCGTGGGCTCAAGAAATTCTCTTGCCTCAGCCTCTCAAGTAGCTGGGACTACAGGCACCTGCCACTATGCCCAGCTTTTTTTTTTTTTTTTTTTTTTTTTTAGAAGTAGGGTCTTGCTCTTGCTGGGGCTGGTCTCAAACCCATGAGCTCAGGCAATCCACCAGCTTCGGCCTCCGGAGTGCTATAATAGGCATGAGCCACTGCGCCCAGCCCAGAGACAGATTTATTTTAATGATTTTATCATATATTATAGGCATAGCCACTTCAGGGGTAGGAGGGCAACTTGTCCAGAAAGTAAGGGTAAGATAGGCCTGGAGCCTGATCTATCACTAATATTTCACTTCTGTAAATCTGATAAAGGTGATATTATACAACTGCTTAAATCTGATCCTGTAAGTATGTGGAACTCATGAACAGAAAGCAAGAGTTAGATGATAGATTTCACGTTTTAGAAAGAGCCTTTTGGCAAAAGACAGCAGTGGAGAGTGCAGTTAGAAATGTACTAGCTTAGCAAAAGTTATGAACTTCGACTGAAAGAGTAGGGAATAAATCAGCTCTCTGAGAGTTACATGGAAAAAAGGAAGCATAGAGAAAGACATCCTGGTTTCTGGCTTCAAATAATGACAGTAAGATAAGGAATGAAGCACAGAGGATCAGATTCAGAAAGAAGAGTGGGTATAAGAAAAGAGGATGGCTGTGTTTCAATCCTAACAGCTTCAGATCACAAACTGTAAGCTAGGGTGAAAGCAGATTTGTGCAGCTCACAAAAGGAAAAGGAGAGGTGTCTGAGCCTTGGAGGCCAGGAAAGGAAAGAGAAGCCAGGCTATATTTGAATCTTCTGTGAGATGAAGCCAAACTTGCCGATGTCTGAACAGAATAACAATGTGGTCTGCGCTCTCTGCCTCTGCTGTCTGGTTATCAGGGCATAACTAATGAAATTTCAGTAGAACAATACAGCTAGAGTCACCACATTTTCAGACACGCTTGCTTTCTTTACCTTATTAAAACAAAAATATGAATATTAGGTTCTACTTTTATATAAAATAAGGCAGAAAAACCAAGTTATCTTGCATTTCTCATATGCATATTTATAGCAAAAACCTACTCCTACAACTAAAAAAGTCTTACATTGCTTCTAAAAGAAACAAATACTCAAGTCTAGGACTGACTATTCTAAGGACTTTCTATATATTATCACTCATTATAACCACCCTTCAAAGTAGTTAGTATCTTTATTTTACATGTGAGGAAATTGAGGCTCAGAAAGATGAAGTGACTGCCCAAGATCCCAGACAGCCTCCAGGGCACAAGAGGTCTTCCTGCTCCTCATCTTCCATGCGGCATTGAAAAGCAAGAAGGCAGTTGCAACACAGTGGGACACACTGCCTCCCCCAGGTCAATGGGAGAGCTGAGATTCAACTCCAAGTTGACTAACAAACCATGTTCAAATCCCAGTAGCTGACTAGAAACTGTTCTAGAGGAAGAGGAAAACAAAAGGCAAAATAATGAGGTCTCTGTTCCCCTCTTCTCAGAGTTAAGACAGCTAGCTACGTGCTGTCATTAGCATTCCTTGTTACAATGGCCTGACACTTGTTGATTTTGCCTTTTTAACTATTCTCTCCAACCTAAAATGCCATCCTCTTTCCCCTTCCTCTCCAGATTCTACTGGTTCTTCAAATCCAACTCACGTTCCTCATCATCTGAGAGGCCTTTCAGGCAAACTCCCTCCATCATACTCTCCTTCATTTAAATTTTATTCCAGTTACTGCCATAAGTCATTCAACCATCCATCCACCTGTGAAGCATAAGCCTACTATGGCCAAGGTAATGTACTCAGCACTGAAACTGTGCAAAAGAAATAGGAACAGCATGTTGTGTAGGGACAGAAGACACAGAAAATTGCTATTCATTTCATATTATAAAGGAGCGGAAGCGTTTTAGACCTATACTCAATCATTTGTTGTTTTGTGTATAAAACTGTTTTGTGAATGACTAGTTGCTTCAACATCACTGGAAATTTCTTTCTTTTTTTCTTTTTTCTTTTCTTTCTTTCTTTTTTTTTTTTTTTTAAGAGATGAGGTCTGGCCTGACACAGTGGCTCACACCTGTAATCCTAGCACTCTGGGGGGCTGAGGCAGGTGGATAGTCTGAGCTCAGGAGTTTAAGACCAGCCTGAGCAATAGTGAGACTCTGTCTCTACTAAAAATAAAAAAAACTAGCCAGGTGTCATGGTAGGTACTGGAGGCTAAGGCAAGAGGATTGCTTGAGCCCAAGAGTTTGAGGTTGCTGCGTGGTATGATGACACCGTAACATTTTACCTAGGGTGATGGAGTGAGACTGTGCCTCAAAAGAAAAAAAGGAGAGATGAGGTCTTGCTCTGTCACCAAGTCTGGAGTTCAGTGATTAATATCAGCCTGATATAATCACAATTCACTGCAGCCTCAGTCTCCTGGGCTCAAGTGATCCTTATGCCTAAGCCTCCCAAATAGATCATGCTAAGCTAATTTGTCTTCAATCTATTGTAGAGATGGGAGTCTCACTACATCACCAGGCTGGTCCTCAAGCAATCCTCCCACCTTGGCCTAACAAAGTGCTGGGATTATAGGCCTCGCCTAGGAACATCTCCTGTTTCTTTTATAGCCTTCTACCCATCGAAAAAAAAAAAAAAACTGGCTGAACTCCTTGAAGCACAATGTTTGCTGTTACAAAGGATACAAACAGATATAAGCCCCAATCACTTCCCTTCACCTAAAGAATTAAAACAAATATTCAGGATGGGCATGGTCAAAAAAATTCCTGTAAGGCAGAACATATGATAAGTGCCTGATAAAACATGATAAACCTTCATAAATGTTATACATTGTGGCAAATGTTAAAACTATAGAAAAAAAAAATACATAACAGGTTTTCAAGGAAGGACTCAGGCTTCCCATGTATCTCAGTTGAGCCTCAGCTACCAACAGGCTCCTTGAAGGCCAAGACAGAAGATGATTACTAGGAAAGAAAATCTCATATTTAAGAAATGTGCCAAATGATCATTTTCTAACAAATAAAAAAGTTACTTCTATAAAAAGTAAATTTTTGTTTCATCCTAGTAAGTTTAGTATGTGAAAAATATTTTGATTAGTAATAAAACTATGAGGATGAATGTTAAAAAGAAGATTTAGATCTACTATTCTAAGTCTCCAATTCTTAGCAACCAGTTGTTTAAGAAAAATAGCAAGGACAGTTGGCAAGACTACAGACTACTGAGATATTTAGAGCTACTAGAGTTACAAAAAACCCAAAATGATCCTAAAGCTTTAGTCACTATTTGTATTAAATATATCAAATAACCTTTTCTAGTTGTTTAATACTAAATAGCATGCTCTATTTCTGAAATTTCCAGGGGAAAAGATACTATTTAAATGCAAAACAGAAGCACAATTATCGATTTTAGCTTAACAATGAACAAAAAGCCAGCATAGATATTGCCAAGAGTTTCCTCTACTACAAGCACTAGTGAACATGAACTATTCATGAACATTAATCTCATTAAAAATAAAGTACAATATTTAGGCTCACATTTTTTATATTCATACTTAAAAGCACATAGTTTACTGTGCTCAATAAACGATTTTCTGATAAAATATATTTCTAGACATAGCATTTCATGACACTAAAGTGTATTTATTTCAAGATTTCATATGCTAAATTAAAACATTATGTATAGTCATCTGATGATAGGGAATAAAACTCCAACATCAAACCACAGGGTGGGAAATTTATTCTCCCCAAATTATTTGGATCATCTCTTTTTCTCAGTTAGCTTGATGAAACAGGCTAATAAAGTGACTTTTTGTGAAGAGAGAAAATAAAGGTTTCCCATATGGCCAGTTAAACTCCTTAGGGATCCAATCTTTCCACAAATACCAACTATAAATTCTGGACAAAATACAAAATAAATTTTTTTGAAAACAAGAAGCAGCCTAGGTGACCATAAATAGAAAGAAAAATGGCTAAGCAACTTAGGATGCATTCAAACAATAAAATACACAGAGCAATAAAAAAGAATGCACTGTTGATACATACAACAACACAGCTGAATGTCAAAACCAATACAGAGCAGAAAAAGTCCTACACAGAAAAATGTGTGTGATTTCTTTCATGTGAAATTCTAAAAGGGATGAATCCAATGTGTGGTGGAAAAAAACAAAACAGTGGTTGCCTCTGGTATGTGTCATAGGCAACTGACTATGAAGGGACAAAAAGAACTTCCTGGACATAATTTTCAATTCTTTGAATAAGGATTTAGGTTACAGGGGTGTATATATTTGTCAAAACTCAGTGAAAGTACAGCTAAGATTTGTGCATTTTCTTATATAAAAATTTTACCTCAAAAGAAAAAAACATAAATGCTGCACTGGAGTTAATGACATGAATGCTATGTATGAAGGGGGGAAGTACACTAATGGATGCAATTCGCTTTATTCATTTTTTTTTCTTTTTTTTTGAGACAGAGTCTCACTATGTAACCCTTGGTAGAGTACTGTGGCATCATAGCTCACAGCAACCTCAAACTCTTGGGCTTAAGCTATTCTCTTACCTCAGCCTCCCAAGTAGCTGGGACTACAGGCACCCGCCAAAATGCTCAGCTATTTTTTTGTTGTAGTTGTCATTGTTGTTTGGCAGGCCCGGGCCCATTTCAAACCCACCAGCTTCGGTGTATATAGCCGGCTCCCTATCTGCTGAGCTATAGGCACCAAGCCTGCTATTTGCTTTAAAAATCATCAATAATAAGATGGAAGAATGAACGGATACAGGCACAGATAGGTAGATAAAAACGTGATATAGTCTGGGCAAGGTGGCTCAAATCTGTAATCGTAGCCCTTTCTGAGGCTAAGGCAGGAGGACTGCTTGAGCTCAGTAGTTCAGGAGACCAGCCTGAGCAAGAGCTAGACTGCCTTCTCTACAAAATAGAAAAATTAGCCAGGCTTGGTAGTACCTGTAGTCCCAGCTACTCAGAAGGCTGAGGCAGGAGAATCACTTGAGCCTCAGAGTTTGAGGTTGCAGTGAGCTATGATGAGGCCATTGCACTCCACCCTAGGCAATAGAACAAGACTTTTTCTCAAGAAAAAACAACAAAAAAAAAAAGAAAGAAAGGAAAAGTGTGACGAGAAAAGGAAATAAATTAAAAGAAAAGAAAGAAAAAGAAAGGGAAAGGAAAGGAAAGGGAAATGAAAAGATAAAAATTGTGGTATAGCAAATATACTAAAATAGTAAAGGCAAAATCTAGGTGACTATTCACTGTAAAATTTTTCAGCTTTGAAAATTTTCAGAATAAAAAGTTGGAGACAAAAGAAATGACACTGAAGAAGAAAAGTTCTATCAGACTAACATTATTTCCTTTTTTTTTTTTGAGACAGAGTCTCACTCTGATGCCCTGACTCGAATGCTTTAGCATTATAGTTCACAGCAACCTCAAGTTCCTGGGCTCAAGAGATCCTCTTGTTTCCATTTTTCTATTTTAAGTACAGATGGGGTCTCACTCTTGCTCAGGCTCATCTTGAACTTCTGAGTTCAAGTGATCCAGCTGCTTCAGTCTCCCAAAGTGGTAGCATCAGGCCTGGCTAACATTATTCCCTTTTCAACAGGGTTACTACTAGACTAGTAAGTCAGAGGAAAAAAATTTGCAATATATTTGGACCTTGATAAATATGTATCTCTCTTCTTATTCTGATCAAAGCAAAAAACTGGCTACATAAAGAATAATGATAATAACAATTACTTATGTATAACACTCTTTACTAGACACTTTTGTAGGACTTTACATTTAATAACTATTTGCTCTCCATAATAACCCTATGAGGTAATTATTACTATTACCCCCAGAAGGTAATCTACCAAGGACGACATAGTGAGACTCTGTCTCAAAAAAAAAAAAAAAAAAAAAGAAGAAGAAGAAGAAGAACAAATTTGACTACATAAATATTTAAAACTTTAACACATGAAAAACATTAAAAGGCAAGTAAGCTGTACAAACAGGATAAAGGGTTATATCATTCATCTACGGTTATGCTGTCCAATATATCACAGTAGCCATAAGCCAAATGTGGCTATTTACATTGATTTTTTTTTTGGAGACAGTATTCTATTTTATTTTATTTTTTCATTAAATGATAGTTATAGCTGTATACATTAATGCAAACATGGGGTACAGTGCAGTGTTTTCATACCCAATTTGAAATATTTTCATCAAACTGGTTAACACAGACTTTGTGTCATTTACTCAGTTAATATGTTAAAACATTTATACTCTAGTTCTAGAAAAGTTCACTTGTACCCTTGTTAGACAGACCATATAGGTGATCTTTCCAGTCACCCTCATCAATAGTATTTTAAATGTTTATACTTTTAGTGCATTTCCAGGAATAAAGCCAAAGTCCAGAAAATGTGAAACATGAAAACAATTTTTAGAAACACTGTTTAAAATAGCTGTTTATTGCAACTTTATAATACTGAAAAAAAATTGGAAATAACTTTAATGTGCACCAATACATCAAAAGGTAAGTAAATCATTGAGAGCCCCTAACCCAAATGCTTAATTAAGAACTATAAACCTGGTGGTGCCCGTAGCTCAGTGGTTAGGGCTCCGGCCACATATACCCAGGCTGGAGGGTTCGAACCCAGTCCAGGCCAGCTAAACGACAACAACAACTGCAACAAAAAAAAAAGCCAAGAGTTGTGACAGGTGCCTTTAGACCCAGCTACTCAGGAGGCTGAGGCAAGAGAATTGCATAAGCCCAAGAATTAGAGGTTGCTGTGAGCTGTGACACCATGGTGCTCTACCAAGGGCGACATAGTGAGACTCTGTCTCAGAAAAAAAAAAAAAAAAGAACTGTAAACCTGTCCCATCAGTGCTACTTTACCTGTTGCAAAAGTAAACTGCATTATTGGGATCCAACTCTATTGCCTGTGTGTAACAATCCACTGCAGCAGCATAATTTTCTTCTTTCATGTGGTTATTACCTAAAATAAAGTAACCAATGTGGACAATAAGTATAATATACAGAAAAAATATAAAGTGTAACAGATAAATTTTAATCATAGAAATACAATCACATGAAGGTTAGCTTCATGACTTTTCAGTCACACTGGTGATAAATTTTATATTATACTATACAATTGATATTCTTTAGCTCACAGTATGTTTGAATCATTTTAACAATGCAAAATCTTATAAAACTAATGTCTGTATATCTTTAAAAAGCCAGGCTTAAGTGAGTAATGCAACAATTATGACTACCTCATGGCAAAAGTGAATCTCTTCTCACCTTCCTCATCTTCATCTCTCTCCTCCCTTTTAGAGCTGCCCCGCCTGTTCCAGATGCAACACCCTCCCTACTCACCATCTCAATCTGGACCTGGTCTTCCACTCCTTCCCTGTCAAAACACACATCTGCTGAATACCAAGCTCTTGGAACTCTGCTGTGGGTAAGCTGGTAAAACTAATCATGATAACATATTATTGGCAGATAATACTTTTATGCATTATCCCTTCCAGAGATAGATTCTTTTTAAGAGGGGATTTGGGGAAGATTAATTTCTAGAAAGATAGAATTTCAGATACCATGGCCAGCCTACAAAGTACTAATTTTCAGGAAGGGTATCTGCAGATACATCTGGCAATGATTTAGCCACGTTAACAAGAGTCAGCAAAATAAGGGATTTCCAGTGACTATCTTTTGGATTCCATTAAAAGAAAAAGAAAAGTGTCCTGTACACTTACAAGAACCAATATTCAAAATTGAAAATATTAGTACAATTGAGTTTAGATGGAAGGACTCACATGACAAAGGCCTCTATAATTCTTTCCAACTTTCTGGAAATCAGAAGCTCTCCTATTAACTCTCCTATTAACCTTGTTCTCAATAGATCATTAACTACTTAATGGGAGGAAAAGAATGTACATTTGCAGGAAACAAAAACAAGATTAAAAGAAAGTCAGACAGATAAAAGCATCTAAAATAATATAGACACTACTGCAAATTGGGAATAAAAAATGTACATAAACAGTGACTGTCAACAGTTTCTTTTGGGGGCTTAAAATGTTCCATAATTGATTATAGTGATGCTGTATAACTCCGTGAATATGATGGAAACCAATGAATTGCACACTTTAAAGGAGTAAATTGTATGGTATAGGAATTATATCTTAATAAATCAGTTTTTTAAGAGTAAAAAAAATTGATTTAGATTTCCTTCCCACCAAAAAAGAAATCTAAAGCCTCTAAGGAAACTGACAGAATAACATAGTTTTTTATGATCAAGCAAAAAGTTAACTACATTAGCCCAGGTACTTAAATAGATTTCCATGTCAAACATTGTAACCATCCAGGATATTGAGATTTTGTGGTTCCTGTTGGGATTTATTGGTTGGGTATGATTTTATTATTATTATTATTTTATTTACTTATTTTTTCAGAGATAGGGTCTTGCTCTGTCACCAAGGCTATAGTACAGTGGGGCAATCATAGCTCACTGTAGCCTCAAACTCCTGCCTCAGCCTCCCAAATAGCCAGGACTACAGGAGTGTGCCACCATAGCCAATTAATTTTTTTTCTTCTATAGCCAAGGTCTTACTATGTTGCCCAGGCTGGTCTTAAACTCTGAGCCTCAAGTGATCCTCCCACCTTGACGTCCTAGCATTGGGATTGCTACAGGCATGACCCCTTTATGGTTATTATTATTAAAACTTTATTGTATGTCTCTTGCTATAAACAAATGTGCCAATACAACAGTGTGTGTGTATATATACCACAATTAAATATGTTAGCTATAATTTAAGTTAGTGATAAAAAGCTTCAAGTCACAAAATAATATATAAAAATTCAGGAGACAAAAATCTGTGAGAAAAGGAGATAAATGTAACAATGAAGCATGAGTATCACATTTTATAGCTCTGTGGTAGTCTCCTAAAAATGATTTCCCTCACTTCTCACAACTCTATGAGATCCACCTATAGTTCAATGGCCTGTTGGGGAGTGAAAGCCAGTAACTGCTTGATTTATTCTATGCTTACTGCAGCTCTTCAGAAGCAAAGTGCACAAGATATTTGAAAGCACTGTTCTTTCAGCCTTGATTAACACCATCAGATAAATGCATCAAATAAACGGAACATGTAGCCTGGAAAAAACCCTATGCTTCACACACTATAGTGGCTATTTGTCTTCACACAAATAGCAAAATCTGGACAAAAGACAATCACTTTAATTTTATATGTAACATGTCATATATGTGACAGGTTCTAGTGAAAATAAGGAATACAAAGTTTCTAGGTAAGGATAAAAGAAGTAAGCGATTCAGCCTACCAGTGCTGCTGCAGTGAGCCTGGCCTTTTAAGAAATCCTACTCCTGGTTTTTCTCACATTCATTATGTAACAACAAACTCTACAGATAATGCAATCTCCCAGTGTTCCCTCTCACAGAGGAGTAAACATGAGGGACAAAAATAATGTCAATTTGCCATTTACCCAACATTATTGCCAGAGCTAAACCAAAAAAGCTCCCGAAGTAAAACGTTAGCAGAGCATACACTGCGTCACTGAAGATTTCACCCTCCACAAAAATCTGGGCAGGGAAAAAAATCAGATAAAATTGTTCCAGTTGGAAATTAATATATGAAAAATGCATTTGTATCTGGATGGTTTTAAATTTTAATTCTTTGAGGGATCTTGTACTCAAAGCTGGCTGCTGCTTTATTTATATGTAATTGGTATCATTTCTTAGAGGATATAAAAATATTGAAAACTGAGACCAGTCTATTTATTAGAAACACAGTACTTTATAAGGTAAAAAGATTATCACACAACAGTGAAAAGAAATATAATGAAGTCAGTGTTACTTAGGATTACAAAATTATCTGTCTAGGTAAGTAAGTCATGGCCTAACAGTATCATGTAACACTATGCAGCCATTACAAACAGGGACGTGGGTGTATATTTATAGACCTAAAGAGAAGACCAGACCCACAGAATAGGAAAAGCATTCTCTTTTCCACATCTACCTTTTAAAATACCAAATAATTAAAAAAAAATGCATACACAATTGCCTTCTTCAGGGTATGAATTAAAGAAAAGCCAGAAAATAGTTCTACCTATAGCTTTTGAATACACCATACTCCCCAGTGACTTTCTGCATAATCCTAGGACAGAGAATGTACTGGCTGTCAGTCACTACTAAAGATAAGGGCTGTACCCAACAGCTTTGCAGTACAAATCTTATAGGTCTGACCTGGCTGTCCTCGATAGCTTAAGGCAGTTGACATGATAGAAAAATTGAACACAGATCCTCAACGGTGACTTCCTTATTAACACCAAAATGCTTCAAGAACCAGCTAGTCTAAAACGTAGTAATGCAATAAGCAAATGTGATAGCTAATAAACAAGTGCCATATGCACGCATCAACAAATAAGAACTGCTGCCACTAAATATATGAAAGTTAAAATAATACTGAAAATTCTTTTCCTCTCTTTGATTAAGCATAAAGAAAAATTGGGGATTCTCTAGTACAGTTAGCAAATATAGTTACAAGTAATTAGCCATGAAATTATTTGTTCTGTGAGTATTACTCACAAGAGATCGGCTTCTCTTGAAGCCATACCCCTACTGCCCACAAGTATTTCCAGGCTTTTCACTCGTCACATTCATACTGTTTCATAAATGCCACTGGATTCACCACAATTCAGTCTTGGCAGTGCAAACCAGAATCATATTGATTGACAGTTACTTTCTCCAGAGTTTCAGAAAGCTTTACTAAATAAGTCATTTTTGTGTGAAATATTCACCTTCATCTTTTAATTGGTCAGCTTTTCCCACATCTTCAGGCACTGAGTTTGAGAGGGGCAGAACATCATTCTGAAATTAAATAAAAATTAATGCACTTCCCTTAGCTATTTTAAAGACTGATCCTAGGGTATTACAAAGGAATAATAAATTATCCACATTTTAAATCACATGTAATCCCATGCCATGAAGTCTTCTCACCTACTTGTATTAGAAATAAGAATATGTGGAATTTTTCTAGAGGATACTAGGCAGCTGTGAATCAATTTTTTTTTTTTTTTTGAGACAGAACCTCAAGCTATCCCCCTGGGTAGAGTGCCATGGCATCACAGCTCATAGCAACCTCCATCTCCTGGGCTCAAGCGAGTCTCCTGCCTCTGCCTCCCAAGTAGCTGGGACCACAGGTCCCCGCCACAATGCCCGGCCATTTTTTGGTTGCAGCCATCATTGTTGTTTGGAGGGCCCGGGCTGGGGATATCAATTTTTTTTAAATGTGTTTTCCCCATACCCAGCAATCCCACTTCATAAGCAAAAAATGCAATCAGTATATAAAGAATCTGAATAAAAACATGATCAACAAATATTATGTATTAGTGAAGTTTTTTGCCTTTTTTTTTTTTTTGAGACAGCCTCAAGCTGTCACCCTGGGTAGAGTGCCATGGCATCACAGCTCATGGCAACCTCCAATTCCTGGGCTCAAGTGAGTCTCCTGCCTCCGCCTCCCAAGTAGCTGGGACTACAGGCGCCTGCCACTGTGCCTGGCTACTTTTTTTTTTTTTTGGCGGCAGCCATCATTGTTGTTTTGTGGGTCCAGACTGGATTCGAACCCGCTCAGGGGTATGTGGCTGGCACCTTAGGCACTTGAGCCATAGGAGCCGAGCCTAGTGAAGTTTCTGAAACAAAATGTTTACTATCCTATATAAGAGATACCCTGCTAAGTCAAAACCAAAGTTTACCTAAAAAAAATTTGTATCATACACACATACACAAACAGATTAAATAACAAAGACTGGAAAAATGTACACCAGAAGTAAAATTTACAGTCTCTTCTTTCTATCTTTCCATATTGTCCAAATTTTTTAAAATAATAAGTATATATTAATTTTATTATAAGATAAAAAAAATAAAAACTAGAATTCCTGTCTTTAGTACCTACTATCATTCTCAAACCTCTTTTGCACTAATGAGGTTCAAACCAAAGGTGTTTATAAAAAACCAATTGAAAATTCAGAAATATCTTGAGTGGCACTGGGAACACAATACATTTTTTCATTCTCAAACAACCTTTTAAAAATGACATTGCCTATCAACTTGACTCTGAAGTTCATAAATAAGACTTCTTTCATTTTGAAAGAAGCATAATTTGTATCCATTGTGTTTATGTACTGTATTTAAAATATACCCACCACTGCCTTTTTTTTTCTTTTAGAGAGAAGGTTTTCATCTGTTGCACAGGCTGAAGTGCAAGAGCACGATCATAACCAACTGCAAACTCCGAGGCTCAAATGATCTCCTGCCTCAGCCTCCTGAGTAGCTGAGACTACAGGTGTACACAATCACACCCAGATGAATAATAATTATTATTATTATAGAGATTGGGCCTCACTATGTTGCCCCATTATCCTCTTGCCTCAGCCTCCCAATGTGCTAGAATGATAGGTGTGCCCAGGTCCATTACCTTTGTCTTTGCTAAAGTTTTCATAAAAATGATGGATCTAACATTGGAAATACAGTTTGCTAAACCCAAATATTTACAAGTACAAATATCTGAAAAAGCATATGGGGGCTATCCTTATCAAAAAAAAATCTTTCTCTATGAATCAGTTTTCCTAACCATACAATGTTGGAATTAAAAAATATAGAAACAAGGCAAGGTTTCTATATTGCACAGGCTAAAGTGCATTAGCATGGTCATAACCAACTGCAGCCTATGGAGTGCTCTGTAAGACTGAGGTGGGAGGATCTCTTACGCTCAGGAATTCCAGACCAGCCTGAGCAAAAGCAACACCCTGACTCTATTAAAAATTAGCTGGGCATCAGAGCAGGCTCTCATACTCCCAGCTACTCTGGAGACTTGAGGTCGGAGGATCTCTTGAACACAGGAGTTTGAGATTGCTATGAGCTAGTCTAATGCCATGGCACTCCAGCCTGGGCAATGGAATAAGACTCTATCTTCAAATAAATAAATATATATGTGTGTGTATGTATATATTATTGTTGTTTTATAATATATTAATATATTATATATTTATATTTATTATAAAATGTATAATATATTAATGTATAAATATATTATTTATACTTATTTAATATAAGTAATATATTTATAATAATATTTTATACTTTATTTAATACATTTATATTTATTAAATATATACTTTATAGGCTCAGTGCCTGTGGCTCAAGTGCCTAAGGTGCCAGCCACATACACTTGAGCTAGCGGGCTCAAATCTGACCCGGGCCCACCAAACAACAATGCTGACTGCAACCAAAAAATAGCCACGTGTTGTGGCAGGCGCCTGTGGTCCCAGCTATTTGGGAGGCTGAGGCAGAAGACTCGCTTGAGCCCAGGAGTTGGAAGTTGCTGTGAGCTGTGATGCCACAGCATGCTACCCAGGGCAACAGCTTGAGGCTCTGTCTCCA
>CAUYQV010064255.1:0-10832 GCA_963574575.1 Galagoides demidoff
TTTTTTGAGACGGAGCCTTAAGCTATCCCCCTGGGTAGAGTGCCATGGCATCACAGCTCATAGCAACCTCCAACTCCTGGGCTCAAGCGAGTCTCCTGCTTCAGCCTCCCAAGTAGCTGGGACCACAGGCACCCGCCACAATGCCCGGCCATTTTTTGGTTGCAGCCATTATTGTTGTTTTGGCGGGCCCAGGCTGGGGATTCGAACCCACCACCTTAGGTGTACATGGCTGGCGCCTTAGCCGATTGAGCCACAGGCACTGAGCCTAGATCAAATTTTTAATTAAGAACCCCCCCACCCCTGGCCCTGGTCAATGGTGTCCCACTTTACCAATGTTAAAATCTGGTCACCTTACTATTGAGGTTTCAGGGCATTTTAACTCTCACTAGATGCTTGGGCTTAGACAGTCACCAGCACTATGTCATTATGACCACTAGAGGGACCAGAACCAAAGGAATCCTCAGCTTCTACCTAAAGTACAAAATCAGTAGGTACAGTGTATACTTTCCTTGATTCCTACTCAACACTGCATTAACATTTTTTCTTTGAAGCAAATTTCTATTTTTCTGATTTTTTAAATGCTTTAAAAATCCAAACCCTACTAGAAGATAGAAAATAAATAAAAGACTCCTACTGACCCTCACCTCCAGTTCCCACCCGCAAAATAGCCATTCCAGATAGTTTTCAATCTACATACAAACATATGTTTATTATTTTATTTAAACCCATGATGTGCTCTTCACTACTACTCTGACTTCATCACCTCCCGCTCTCTGCCTGCTATGCAGACTATCTTCCAGATCTTCAACTTCACCAAGCTGGTTCCAGCCTCTGGATCTTGGACAACTTTCTTTTCCCTGGTTTCCCCACTCAGATATCAGCTCTTATGTCACTTCCTCAAAGAGGCCTTTTGTGACACCTGTCAAGTAGTTATGCTCCAATCTACGTCACCCTCTGTCTCTATATTTGCGATTACCCAGTTCATTTATGTGCCTACTTACTTATTCATTACTAAAATGCAACCTCTAAGAGAGAAGGAGCCTAGGCTGCCTTGTTTACTTCCGTATTCCTAGAGTTAGAACACAAATCAGAAACTCAAAATTATCTGTTAATAGAAAAAAATGAATGAAAGAAGGTAAGTGGTATTCTGCACTTAATGTATCTTTTTTATTGGGATAGAGTTTCCCTATGTCACCCTGGTAGAGTGCTGTGGCGTCACAACTCAACCTCAAACTCTTGGGCTTCCATGATTCTTTTACCTCAGCCCCCCAAGTAGCTGGGACTACAGGTGCCTGTCACAACACCCAGCTGTTTTTTTGTTCCAGTTGTCATTGTTGTTTAGCTGGCCTGGGCTGGGTTTGAACCCACCAGCCTCAGTGCAAATTCTACGGGCGCCGTAACCTGCACTTAATGTATCTTTTACTATATGTGAATAAACTTTATTCTTTTATTTCAGTAATATTCTTAATTTTATTGATTTGCCTTTTTTTTTTTTTTTTTTTTTTGAGCAGAGTCTTGCTCTGTTGCCCCTGGCTAGAGTGCCATGTCATCAGCCTAGCTCACAGCAACCTCCAGTTCCTGAGTTCAAGCAATCTTCCTGCAGGAGCCACTGTGCCCAGCCAGAAACTGGTAATTTTAAAGTAGCACAGAATAAACACACGGAAATATGTAATTACTAACTGTGATAATGGCAGAAGTGAAAAGAACCTAGAAGAAGCTAATTTGGAACTGGAGACCCCAGGTAACGCCTCTGAGGTGATAACATTTGAGATGATGCCTGAAGTTCAGTATGAATTAACAGGGGTATACAGCGGTGCAAAGGCTCCAAGCAGGAAGGAGTCTAGGAAAGGAGATCCAGGTCATGAGAACACCATCATAATGAGCTTCGAAATAGAATGGGAGACAATACTAGAGGATTAAGAAGCATGCAGGTCTTCACTGGCCATGAGAGGAGTCTAGATTTTATTCCAAGAGTAATAGGGAGCCATTACAAGGTTTCCATCAGGGGACTCACATGATCCTGTTTATAAAAAGGTCACTCTGAAGTGGAGACCCAATTGAGGGAGCCCAGGCTTCATGCCTTGCTACTGAAGCCCCAGGTGCAAATTGACAGCAGAGACTCAATAGGTGTCAGGATCCCCTTTAAAACTAACAACTAGGGCTCTGACATTTGGAATGGCACAGCTAAGCAGAGACAGAAATCTCATGCACTCAACTCTCCTACCTGAAGCTTTGGTTCAGCCTCTTACGAGGCACCTATATGAATGTACACATTATAAGTACAAGGCTTTGATGGATTTGCAGAATCTTATTTGGGAGGATCCCATTTGCAATGGACTGTTTGTGTGCTTGCCTTCATGAATTTGGTGGGGCCTCATTTGGTGGAGGACTCTGTTTGCAAGAAACTGTGTGCTCAAAGCAATCTAAAGACAGAGAGGCACAGGGGGCCCAACACGAGTGGCGCAATCCTTTGGATGATTGGCAGTTTGACCCTGTGTTAGTAGATACCTTTCAGGCTGGGTAAAGGCTTGTCTTACCTGAATAGAGAGAGCATCTTGAGTTACAACATGGCTTCTACCAGGAGCTGCTGGCCAAGACAGCCTCTGCCAAGTTCTTTCGCATGTATGCTATCTTCCAGGAACAAGCCTTACAGGATGATGGGATGATGGGCATCAGCAGTCTAGGAAAAGAGGCCAACAGATGGAGAATGGTGTGCTAGTGATGGACGCTGTGGGCAGGCAGCTGCGGGGCAGACCAGCAGCTCCCCAAGGAATTACAGCCTTTGGCTACTCCGTGGTGGTGGTGTCCATTAAGGGATTTCTTACTTCCCACTGCTGCCATCTGCACTTCTGTTACATAATGTCCTGTGCTCAAACATGAGCTTCCTTGAGTGACCCCCCAGTTAGAATCTGAATGACAATGAACCTTCCTTTGTAGCAGGGGTTACCCAGTAAGTAAGCAAAGCCCTATATCTAGGATGAAAATCACATGGAACCCACCTAATGTGAAACAAAGTATTGTCACTTGCCCTCCTCTGGCTAAGGATAGTTCACATTTTATTTTTATTTTTTTTTAAAAACAGAGTCTCACTTTTGTCACCCTCAGTAGAGTGCTGTGGCATCACAGTTCACAGCAACCTCTAGCTCTTGGGCTTAGGTGATTCTCTTGCCTCAGCCTCCTGAGTAGCTGGGACTACAGGCACCCACCACAATGCCTGGCTATTTTTTTTTTTTTAAGAGACAGGGTCCCGCTCTGGCTCAGGGTGTTCTTGAACTCCTGAGCTCAGGCAATCCACCCACCTGGGCCTCCCAGAGTGCTGGGATTACAGCTATGAGCTAGCACACCCTGACTTAAGAAATAGTTTCTGAGCAGCAGGGAGGAGTGGCTCACACCTGTAATCCTAGCACTCTGGGAGACTGAGGCATATGTATTGCCTGAGTTCACAGGTTCAAAACCAGCCTGAGCCAGAGCAAGACCCGCATCTCTAAAAATAGCCGGGTGTTGTGGTGGGCGCCTGTAATCCCAGCTACTCAGGAGGGTGAGGCAAGAGAATCATTTGAGCCCAAGAGTTTGAGGTTACTATGAGCTGTGACACCACAGCACTCTACCGGGAGATGACAAAGTGAGTGCCTCAAAAAAATAGTTTCTGAGGGACCCTCCCTTGCACCCCAAGGTAAGTATGATGTTGTACCTCCTCCCATAGATACGGAAGGGTAAAACTGACAGTGGGGAACATGTAACAGAGTAGCATGAAAAGGGTGAAAATGTTTTCTGTGTCTTCAAAACCACAAAACACTTTTTTTCTGAGAACTAAAACCTACTTCCTGCCTCAGGCCAGTAGTCTGGAGGGGCAGGAAAATGTCTTTTTTTTTGCAGTTTTTGGCCCAGGGCCAACCAAGTTTGAACCCGCCACCTCCGGTATATGAAGCTGGCGCCCTACTCTTTTGAGCCACACGCACCACCCAGGAAATGTCTCTTTTGTTCTTTGTGCCACAAGAGACAACTGAAGGGAATCATCTGGGCAGAAGTCTTGGAGATCAGAGATCAGTTCAGTTCAAAATGAGATTATGGGATTAATCAGAACCTTTAAAAGCTCTGTACTTAAAAATCAAAATTCGGATTGGTTGGTCTGCCATTTTCTTCCTTTACCAAGAGAGTAATAAACTTTTCTTTATTCTCTAAAAAGAAAAAATAAATCACCATGAAAGAGTGTTATATATGATTCCATTTCAGTGAAGTTCAATTACAGGCAAAACTGATCTATGATGATTTGTCAGAAGATTGGTATGCAGAGGGATAAGAATTGACCATAAAAGGCATGAAGATACTTTCTGAGAAGATGGAAATACTCTATATATTGATTGGGATGGTGGTGACATGGGTGTGTGCATTATTAAAACTCATCAAGACGTAAGTTAATATTTGAGCATTTTACTGTATGTACTATTAAAAGAAAACCTTTACGCTTGGTGCCTGTGGCTCAAGTGGCTAAAGCACGAGCCACATACACCCAAGGTGGCAGGTTCGAATCCAACCTGGGCCTGCCAAAACAACAATGACGGCTGCAACCAAAAAATAGCCGGGCGTTGTGGCAGGTGCCTGTGGTCCCAGCTACTTGGGATGCTGAGGTAGGACACTCTCTTGAGCCCAGGAGTTGGTGGTTGCTGTGAGCTGTGATACCATAGCTCTCTACCCAGGGGGATAGCTTGAGGCTCTGTCTCAAAAAAAAAAATATATATATATATATATGTATATATATATAAAGAAAACCTTTAATCAAAGTAAATTTAACAGATTTTAATTGAGCAAAGAATGATTCTTGCACTGGGGAGTCCCCACCCCAAACTGGAATAGATTAAGAGAACTTCCATGGTTGCCTCATGGTCAGAAAGGATTTCATGATGGTGCGCTCAGTGCCTTGTGCCTGTAATCCTAGCACTCTGGGAGGCTGAGCTCTGCAGTTCAAGACCAGCCTGAACAAGGGTGAGACCCCATCTCTACTAAAGGCAGAAAAACTGAGGCAAGAGGATCTCTGGAGCCCAAGAGTTTGGGGTTGCTATGAGCTATGATGATGCCATGGCACTCTACTCTTCTCTGTCTACTCAGGATGACAGAGTGTGACTCTGTCTCAAAAGAAAAAAAAAACAATTTAATGACAATGACAGGCTCGTCACCTGTGGCTCAAGCGGTTAAGGTGCCAGCCACATACACCTGAGTTGGTGGGTTCGAATCCAGCCCAGGCCTGCCAAACAATGACAGCTGCAACCAAAAAATAGCCAGGCATTATGGTGGGCGCCTGTGGTCCCAGCTACTTGGGAGGCAGAGGCAGGAGAATCACTTGAACCCAGGAGTTGAAGGTTGCTATGAGCTGTGATGCCACGGTACTCTACCCAGGGGGACAGCTTGAGGCTCTGTCTCAAAAATAATAATAATAATAATGGGAATGACAAAAAAAGGAAAGTGACATGTAGAAAACCAAACGCAGGTACGGAACCAACTGGATAGGTTATAACTCTGCATTTGCCCTAGTTGAAACACCATTTGAACAGCTGGCTGTCTGTGATTGAACAAGACTGGGTGATACCCGGTAGGTACAAGAGTAGCTTATGATTACTGTATGTTTACACATCCAATTAGGTTACAGTTCACTATGTATGGCAGAATCTTTAGCCCTAACTTAAAACATGTAAGGAGACAGCTTTAGGCTAAATTTAATAGTACTTTTAAACTCAATTAAAAAGTAAAGGTCACTCTGACTGCAGAGTTAATTGAGTGAAGCAGCTTCAGGGTTCAAACTACATAAAATTGAGGTTAAAAAAAAGTTTTGTTTTTTTTGAGACAGAATCTCACTTTGTCACCCTTGGTAGAGTGCCATGGCGTCATATCTCACAGCAGCCTCAAACTCTTAGGCTCAAGCAATTCTCTTGCCTTAGCCTCCCAAATAGCTGGGACTACAGGCTCCCACCACAACGCCTGGCCATTTTTTTAGAGATAGGGGTCTCGCTCTTGCTCAGGCTGGTCTCAAATTTGTAAGCTCAGCCAATCCACCCCCTAGGCCTTCCAGAATGCTAGGATTACAGGTGTGAGCTGCTGCACCCGGCCTAAACATAATGTTTTATAAGAACTTGAGGCCCATAAGCCAGGTAAGGTGGCTCACGCTGTAATCCTAGCTCTCTAAGAGGCCGAGGCAGGTGGATTGCCTCAACTTGTGAGTTCAGAGTCCAGCCTGGGTAAGAGTGAGACCCCCATCTCTACTAAAACAAAAAAACTACCCAAGCACTGTGGCAGGCGCCTATAGTCCCGACTACTTGGGAGACTGAGGCAAGAGGATCACTTCAGCCCAAGAGTTTGAGGTTGCTATGAGCTATGATGGTGGCACAGCACTCTAGCCATCACCTAAGCTAGAGTGCCATTGCCTCAGTCTAGCTCACAGCAATCTTAAACTCCAGGGTTCAAGCAATTCTCCTGCCTCAGCCTCCTGAATAGCTGGGACTGCAGGCGCCCACCACTAGTTCTGCTGACTTTTCTGTTTTTAGTTGAGATGAGGTCTCACTCTTGCTCAGGCTGCTCTTGCCAAAAGTTCAGCACTTGCCTTCCAAAGCAACATCAGAAAAAGAGGGACAAGTGGTTTGAGGAAAAGGAAAGAGAAGCTTCTAGCAAAGGAGAAAAATGACCAATGGTCTCAAAATTTAAATTCCTGCTTCTGAACAGAAGCACAGAGCTTTTAAAGGTTCTATCCCATAATCCCATTTTGGGCCAAAGCAATCTCCTAACTCTGCACGAGTCTTGTGACCTCCACTCAGATTAATCCCATCTTTAGCTAAGAGGATCTGGTGACCTCTGCACAGATGATTCCCTTGAGCTATCACCTGTGGTACAAAGAACAGACATTCCCTGCCCTATAGGACCCCAGGCCGGAGGTAGGGATGCAGGTGTCAGTTCCCAAAAAGTGAAGGAGACAGAAAATTTTTTTTGCCATTTTGTTTTTCAGGCCATTCCCTCTGCAACACTGGTCTCCAACTCCTGACCTCAAGTAATCAGTCCTCCTGTCTCAGCCTCCCAGAGTGAGTGGATTACAGGCACATGCTACCCTGCTTGACTGCTTTTAAAATACTGATACCTGGATTCCAAACACCTAGAAATTCCCGTGTAATTAGTCTGAGGTCCAACCTCAGCATTAAATTCCCAGAAGATTTTCATAACCAGTGAGATTGGAAACCACTGCTGGCCTAGTTCCAACCAGGTTGTTCATGTCTTTCTGAACAACCCCCTCAAAGATTCACTGAGAACATTTTTGCTGCTGTTGTCTTCTATTGCATTACTTAAACTTTAAAATCCTACATTTAGATTCAGGTTACCTTCCCAGTCTCCAGCTCATACACAGCCTGAGGCTCTGAGCTGAGAGGAGACGTGCTGCCCTGGGTACAATCCTCCTGTGGCTCAGCATCCCATACCCTTGGCAATGCTGAGTGTGTTTTCAGACTGACCCCTGTCCAGCTCACCTTGTTAAGTTTTTTGTGTTTCCCATGTCTGGCTCCCATTGGTCTGAGGGGGAAAGACTGGATGAGACAAGAACCAGCTCCCTCCTCTGCCTTCTTTTTTGGGAGGAGGGACAGAATCTCACTCAGTTATCCTGAGTAGAGTGCTGTGGCATCATAGCTCACAGCAACCTCAAACTCTTGGGCTCAAGCAACCCTCTTGCCTCAGCCTCCCAAGTAGTTGGGACTACAGGCACCTGCCACAATACCTGGCTAGTTTTTCTATTTTTAGTAGAGATGGAATCTTGCTCGTACTCAGGCTAGTCTCAAACTCCTGAGATGAAACAGTACACCCCACTTCAGCCTCCCAGAGTGCTAGGAATTATAGAATGAGCCATCACACCCAGCCTTTTTTTTTTTATTTCCAAAATTTGAGTGGCTAGAAGAAACCTCCTGCCCCTTTGCCCTGAAAGCTGGACTGGAAAGTAGGGGAAGTGAAAATTCCAATTTAATGGAGGCAGAATTTAGCCAGTATATTCTAGCCTTAGGCAAAGCAAAGCTGTCTCTTTCCATCCTGTTTCTTTCTTTTTTTTTTCTTTTTGCTAATTTAAAAGGTATATCAACTTTCACACACACATGCATGCATACACACACTCAAACACTTCCCCCAGAAAAGTGTCCCTTGAGTTCTTCAGGATTTTCTAAAACTGTCTGATTTCCACCATATTTACGTGTGCCACAGAGTTAGTTTACTGCAATACTCATTTGTTGCCCATCATCTAAGTGCCTCATACTCTGTTAAGCTCTGGCGAACCTAGATGTTTAATTTACGGACTAAAGGGCTCTCCTCAAAACATTTAATTCAGGTAGGGTACAGTGTCTCATGCCTGTAATCCTAGCACTTCGAGAAGCCAAGGCAGGTGAATTGCTTGAGCTTAGGAGTTCTAGACCAACCTGAGCAAGAGTGAGACCCTGTCTCTACTAAAAATAGAAAAACTAGCTGGGCATTGTGGTGGCTGCTTGTAGTCCCAGCTACTCAGGAGGCTGGGGCAGGAGGATCACTTGAGCCCAAGACTTTGAGGTTGCTGTGAGGTATGATATAGTAGTATTCTACCAAGGGCAACAGAGTTAAGACTGTCTGAAGAAATAAACAACAACAAAAAACCCAGTTAATTCAGCTACAGTATTCAGATTGTGCAGATGCACTGAGAATTTAAATTATAAGATGGTGAAATCCAGTGATAAGAAGGTATTGACAAATAAATGTTCTTTGAATGTGTGAATTTGGAAAAAATGTATTATTTCCTGAATTGAAAAATTCATCAAGGATTACAAGATTTCAAAACTGAGGAGCTGAATTTATTGCAAATATTGTTCCCACTTTAGCTTCTAAACACAGAGTGTTTCATCTCAGTCCTTTGTCGACATCAGTCTTGAAAAACGTGAGGCTCGAATTGATGTGAGAGCTTCAGGAGAATAGGTGTTGCTTAAAACAAGACAGTCTTATATTTGAGTTTTCTATACAAGAATCTATTTCCTCATCTGGACTATCTCCCTCACACACACGTACTCCAAGAAATATAGAGCTTTTGCCAAGCTTCAACAAATCTATGTTGCAGTTAGAGTACTTAGAAAGGAATGGTTTGTTTCACATGATGCTGCCTTCTGAAGTAATGAGATGGTGTAAGATGGCCTACAGGAAATAAACACACATAATGGAGAATTAGGAAGCAGGAATTTGACTGTAGTTATTCCTCCCTGTCCAGGCAGAGGGACCCTGCTTCCAGCAGAGTCTCACTGTGCCCATTTAGTGGCCAAAGTCTATTGAATGACCCTTATCTGCCATGTCCAGCGCTAAGAGAGGGGAAGACAGAAAAGGAATAAATATAATAACATAAATTCATTGACAGGAGGAACTCATATTTTATTTTATTTTATTTATGTTTTTGCAGTTTTGGCCAGAGCCGGGTTTGAACCCACCACCCCCAGCATATGGGGCCGGTACCCTACTCCTTAAGCTACAGGTGCCACCCCAGGAACTCATATTTTAGAGCCAAGTTTGTCAAACTGGAGAATGGGAAGACTTTCCAACGGATATGTAGACACATAGAATTTTAGGAAATTCTATTGCCACACCTTCAACTTCCATGTTTACCCTCTCACAGATTGACTCTGGCTATCCTTCCCCACTTCTCCCTCATAACAGTACTTGTCCCACTGTACACAGAAAAGTCACTCCTAACCTCCATGCTAAATGTGACGACAGTGTGACAATGTTTTAAGGGTGAGAACTCCTAAGAGGCCAAGCCAATGGATAATTGGAAACAACTTTAATGTTAATCAAAGTGCTACAAATCCTTACTTATTAGAGTTTCCTGCTTTTCCCAGACTTAACTATATTTCTGTTTAGGAGGACTCACTGATTGATAAATGGAATATATTAGTCTTGTTGAGATGTTCTGAAATCAGTATGGATGATGGAAGTGGTAGTGATCCTTGCTTCACAACCTCACATCTTTTATCCCTCAACATAGCCCAAGAATGCCCTGTTCATGAAGGAAAGTATGGAGAAAGCAAAGAGAGCTTTGATAAGAAATATTGTAAAGCTTAACATAGCTCACATTATGAATTTAAGTTTAGAATTTTTTTTCCAATTATAGTACTAATCCTCAGGATGGGTCATTGGCTGGGGGAAAAAAAAAAACACCACAATGGTAGTGAAAGATGAACGTGACAGCACCTAGAGATGAGACTAGAATGGAGATGTTCAGGCCGGGTTTATTGAAAAGGATAGCACCCCGCCTGGGTGGAGCAAAGATGGCGTCTGCACCCTGTGGCAGTTAGAGACGCTTTTCATGTGGGCTGTTAGGGAGTAGGCAATTCCACAGCTTGCCAGGAGGGCTTTGGTGGGTTAGGGTCCTTTGGCCTGAAATTCTTCAAAGTGGGGTGAACTATATCCCTTGTGTTCTGTGTTTCAAAGGAGAGAAGGAGGAGGAGGGGGGAGGGTTCGTCTAGGGCTCCAACAGGTAGTTGAAGCAATGCAAGTTAATAAAGCTAATTCTTTCTTCTATCTTTTACTTTTTTTATTTCTTGCTTATTTTTTATTTTTATTTCTTTGCTTTTGTTGTTGTTGAGACAGAGTCCCACCCTATGCCCCTGAGCAGAATACAATGGCGTCATAGCTCACGGCAATCTCATCCCACTGCCTCAGCCTCCGGAGGCCCCTGGAATTACAGGTGCTCTCCCAGGCCCCAGGCTGGGTTTTTTTTCTAATGAGCTGGGATCTCACTCTCGCTCAGGCGAGTCTCAAACTCCTGAGCTCAAACAATTCTCTTTCTTCAGCCTCCCATAGTG
>CAUYQV010064256.1:0-14191 GCA_963574575.1 Galagoides demidoff
TGATGCCATGGCACTCTACCCAGGGGGATAGCTTGAGGCTCCGTCTCAAAAAAAAAAAAAAAAAAGAAGAAAGTAAATACAGGCGGCCCAGGAGTTGCAAGCATGCGGCTTGCATACAACTCGCGTTTAGGATTGGCGGCTATTACAAGTGACAGGTAAATGTACCTGTTTCAACTTACGAATTCCACTGAAGAACAAACGTATGGAACTGATCTTATTCATAACTGGGGACTGCCTGTATGGTACAGCAGAGAAAAGACAAAAAGGAAGCTGAGGAAGCCCGGAGAACACATCAGACAACCAAATACTCCAGGCCCTGTTGCTTGTCTGTGGATGCAAGTTAGAAGGCCCCTGAGTAGAGAAGGCATCACAAACTTATCTGGCCTTGTGCTTTCATGGAAGACTCTGGATTTAGGCTATTTCAAGAAGACAAACTATGGCCCTGCCGTGCTTAAAAATACAAACCCTTTATGTTTAAGCCTGTATTACTGCCTCAACACCAGAAGCCACAGAGTCCACTGATGACCATGTGTGTCGACATCGTCTGACAGAATCTGTGTTCAAATCCCACCTCTGCCTTTATTCACTGTGCGAGCTGGGTGGAATATTCCGTATCTCTTGGTCTCCTTGGCTTCATGTGGAAAACAGGATAATAGAAGGAATTAATTCATACATTGTTAAAATTAAATGAGGTCATGGATAGAAAGCTAAGCATAGGAGGAAGTCAAATGTCCTTAAAAAATAAAAGGCACCAAAAAAAGGAATTGAAAACTCATGTCAGGAAAAGCTGAACGGAAGGCCCTTGTTATGCAAGCTGACCCGCTAATGCCAAGTCTGTGTTTTACATAATCTTGCCTCACGGCTTAGGTAATCTCTCTGCTGCGGTTGCTTCACTCACTTTTCTGTGCCTGTGCCTTTCTGCTAAACGTTCTTTGTAACTCACTGTGTTTCCCAACAGCTGCTGGGCTGTCCTTCATAGCCTCAGGCCACGGCTTCTTGCTCTCATCATCTGCGAAGGAGCAATTCCCTTCCCTCATTAATTTTGTGACCTTGTTCAGTCTGAACAAGAACCTGCAGTTTTCTTTTTCTTCTAAACTTTTCCACAAATCTTAACTCTTTTCTTCTCCCACACAACCCACAGATTTGGATTCCTTTTTCTCCGTTAGTGTTAGCTCTGATTGTAGTTAATAAAAGATTTTCTACATTGAGTTTTCCTAATTAATGAAGATTGTTTTCTTTTTCTAATGACCCATTATCTGAAAAATTGATCAGTAGGCTTTAAAGAATCTTTCTTCTTGGTACTTAAAACCACTTTTATTTCTTGGTGCTTTTAATAAGGTAGCAAAAGCATTCAGAAATAATTCCACGCATAGCTGTAAGTAAATACACAGTCTATAATGAAACTTTAATTATCTAAACCATATAGTGTGGGCAGGGTTGTGTTATCCTCAGAGTTCTAACCTAGGTTTCTCCTCAACAATAACAATGATTAGCAGCCAACTCAGGTGAATAGCATTTCCTGGGCATGTATATCTGAGCCACGAAATTCTATACCCAGAAATTAGCAGAAGGATAGTAAAACTAATGTTTTATGAAATTCTACTTTTTTATAGGAACAATCTTATTTCAAGATAGCTCCCGGAGGAGAAAGATGCAAATATTTCTCCAGATTCCACCTGTTGAATTTATGGCAAAGGATCATTTGGCACCAAAGTGGAATATGGGGATTCAGCATTTATTCTCTGTCCCTGCAGGCAACTAAGAATGAGCCTAGGAAAAACGCAGCAAGAACAAGCTGTTACAGTCATGAATGAGAGATGCTGTCCTGTGCAGTGATCAAATGCCACTCACACTGGGGACAGAACCTTCCTCCCTGAAGCAGGATCTTGCTTAAGGTTTGTTCTTAGTTTTAGGAGAAGATTTCTGTCTTACAGAAGGAAAATCAGTAAGGAATAATTTAAACATAACTCAGAAACTGAATTAAATATATTTAGCAAACTATATCACATTACTAGAGCTGTTAACCTCAATGATTTGAAGTCAGATGTAACTGGCTTTTAATTCTAGCTTTAAGTGCGGGTTAGATTTTTTTACTTTGCAGAAGTGTTTTTTCTTCTCTAAACTTCCATTTTCCCATGTGTGGAGTGGGAATAAAAATCATCACTTCATAGAAATATTGTGAAAATAATGTGGGGGCATGAACTTCTAAGACATATGCTTGGGGAAAACTTCCCTCTTGAAAAGACTATTCTAGGAAGTACAGGGTCTGACATTCAATTTCAAGAAGTTGACCATGCTCGTAGATTGGCAGCACTGTACATAACCTTGCTGTATCAGTGGTGCGTCTTACTGAGTGGCGTTAATTTTTGTTGTTGCGTGTTTTTGTGTGCCGTCATGAGAATGTCAGAGCTTGAATTAAAGCAACACACATTCATAAATTTCCTATTAAATATGGTGACAGTGGCAGTGAAATCAGGGACATGTTAGTCCAAGACTATGGGAATAATACAAAGAAGAAAACATCAGTGTACAAATGGATTAAACATTTTTCTCAGGGGAGAGAAAGAGTCACTAATGAAGAGAGGTCAGAGTAGCCAGTAATGAGAATTGACAAAAACATTTCAACAATTCACTGAATTGTGCATTGAAATTGTGATCTGACTGTGAGAAGCATAGCAGACCAAATAAACATTGATAGAGAAACAGGAAAATCTTCACTGAAAATCTTAGTCAACAACTTGTGGCTCTTGCATCATGACAATGCACCAGCTGACACGGCACTGTCAATGAGGGAGTTTTTAGCCAGTAAACAAATAATTGTATTGGGGCTTGGCACCTATGCACAGTGGTTACAGTGCCAGCCACATGCACCGAGCCTGGAAGGTTCAAACCCAGCCTGGGCCAGCTAAGCAACAATGACAATTGCAACAGAAAAATAGCCGGGCATCATGGTGGGCACCTGTAGTCCCAGCTACTTGAGAGGCTCAGGCAAGAGAATCACTTGGGCCCAAGAGTTTGAGATTGCTGTGAGCTGTGATGCTAAGGCATTCTACCAAGGGTGACATAGTGAAACTGTCTCAACAACAACAACAAAAAACAAACAAACAAATAACCATATTGGAACACCCTCCCTACTCACCTGATCTGGTCCCTAATGATATTTTTCTTTACCTGAAGATGAGGAGATATGGAAAGGAAGACATTTTGATGACTTTCAGGACAGCAAGGGTAATAGAATGGCAGCTTCAATGGCCAAAGAATTCCAAAATTGCTGTGAAAGATGGACTAGGCACTGTTTTCGGTCCATAGCTTCCCAAAGGGGGTACTTCAATGGTGACCTTAGTGATTCAGCAATAAAGTATGTAGCACTTCTTCTAGGGTGAGTTCATGAACTTAATTGTCAGACCTCATAAGAGCACATAGCCTTTTTATATCAGTGACCTGTTGCTATATAACAATCCAGCCTGAAGTCCAGCAGCCTGAAACAACAGTCATTTCTCAAGCTCACAATCCTTTCAGCTAGCAATTTAAATTCAGCTCAGCTGGGTGGTTCTTTAAGTCGCATCTGGGCTCCCTCATCTGTGTACAGTTGGCTCGATCAACATAATAAGTTTTAAATATTTACATATTTTACTGCTATTCAGGGGTAATATTTAAAATATTAAGCAACCAGTTTGGCAGAGGCTTGAATCAATCAAGTACAGTCTATCAACCAGAGGGAATTACCAGCTTAGATGCTCCCTGCCAGGCAGCCATTGTCAGACCTCTCATTCCTACATCATCAAGTGATCTGAGAGGCCAAATGGGGGAGCCTGGACATCAAGGGAGAGAGCCATCTGGAGAATTGAGGCACCAACCACGTATTATCCCATACACAAGTATTTCTGATACACAGTGGTTCACTGCTACTACTATCCCATACATATTATAATTGTCCTCCTGTCAAGGTTGCCCAAGTCTCTTGGTGTCTTATAGTTAATATTCTTCACTCTTCAGTTAGCACTTGTGTTCCCTACATCTCCCCCCAAGGATACTACTCACATCCATGTGTCTCTACATCCCACTTGCCCCACTTCCAATAAACCCACACCAAGAATAAATACAAGTTATAGAAATACTTATTAGAAGTAGGGCAATGATTGTTAATTGGATAAAAGGCAGTAGTGGTGGTATTTTAGGCTGAGAATTTTCTGAATCATTAAGTATGCTTTCCTTCAATTATAAATTCTGTTGTTAATTAATTTTTCTTTTCTTTAGTTTTACTCTAAGCAATCGATAGAAGTCATATTGCACTCTCAACACTTTGTTTAAATATATTTCTTCTGCCAAATATCCTATTTAATTGCTCAGAAGTTCTACCTTCCATGAAATACTATGACAGAAACGTAATTCAGCTTTTCACCTTATAACAAAAATGACTTTTCTTCCAGTTTCCAATGACATGATGCCCTTATTGTCCTTCCAACAACATTCTGATCATGGCCACTTAGGTAATCTCTTGGAAGACTAAGGCTGTCTTTATAGCTCCTTATTTCTTCTGAGCCCTCACTAGAATCATCTTTATGACTCCTTTCACAGTGATGTACCCCAAACCTCTTCTAGCCTCTAGCCATTACACAGTTCCAAAACCACTTCCATATTTTTAGGTATTTGTTACAGCATCACCCCACTTCTTGGTACCAATGTCTGTCTTAGTCCATAATATCATAGTCTGGGTAATTTATAAATAACATAAATTTATTTTTTTCTTTTTTTTAAGTTAAATCATAGCTGTGTACATTAATGCAATCATGGGGTACAATGTGCTGGTTTTATATACAATTTGAAATGTTTTCATCAAACTGGTTAACATAGCTTTCATGGCATTTTCTTAGTTAGTGTGTTAAGACATTTATATTCTACACCTAATAAATTTCTCGTGTACCCTTGTAAGATGCACTGTAGGTGTGGTCCCACCAATTACTCTCCCTCCAACCATGTTCCCCCCTCTTCTCCTCTCCCTCTCCCCTTTCTCCTTCTTCTTGGGCAATAATTGGGTTATAGCTTTCATAAGAAAGCTATAAATTGGTTTCATAGTAAGACTGAGTACATTGGAATTGTTTCTTCCATTCTTGAAATACTTTGCTAAGAAGAATATGATCCCATCTCAGGGTGGGCAAGGGACTTGAAGAGAAACTTCTCTGAAGAAGACAGGTGCGTGGCCTACAGACACATGAGAAAATGCTCATCATCCTTAATCATCAGAGAAATGCAAATCAAAACTACTTTGAGATATCATCTAACTCCAATAAGATTAGCACTTATCACAAAATCCCAAAACCAGAGATATTGGTGTGAATGTGGAGAAAAGGGAACACTTCTACATTGCTGGTGGGAATGCTTAAGTTTATTTCTCATAGTTCTGGAGCCTGGGAAATTCAAGATCAAGACACTAGCACATTCATTGTCTGTTGAGGGCTCAGACTGCTTCATAGATGATGTCTTTTTGCTGTGTCCTCACATGGTAAGAGGGCTAGCTAGAGCCATTGGGCCTCCTTTATAAGAGCCCTAATTCCATTTGTGAGGGCGGAGGTCAAGTTCTGATGGTCACACCTCTTAATACCAGCACATTGAGGATTAGATTTCAACATGCAAATTTTGTCAAAATCTAACAGAATTTTACTGTGAGAGAGACACAAACATTCAGACCACAGTCTTCAATTAGCGCTTGTGTTCCCTACATCTTCCCACCAAGGATACTGCTCATATCCATGTGTCTCTCTAGCTGACCTACCCCAAATTCTTGAGATAAACCCACCTCAAGAATAAACACAAATTATAGAAATACTTTCTAGAGTGGAAAGCAGGAGGCTATATTTTAAACAAATCATTCTTACTGGTACTGACATTGGAAAACCATTGTCTACAAACCACTTACTCTATTGGAGAAATGCAGTTTGTACAAGGGCAGGAACTTGGGTAATAAAGAGAGGGGCTTCAGCTTCCTAAAGCAAGTTCAAGATGATGGTTACAGGTGTCTGCCCCATAAACTGGTTAGTTTTTACTCTGCACTTTTTAATTTTTGCATAACCCAACTCTTAACCGACATTCCCAGCTTATTCCTATTACTTCTCTGGGAGTTTTATGAAGCTGGCCAGGATTGACCAAAGTAGGCATCCGGAGGTAATTTCTGTCCTGATCCTTCACAGATAATCTGCACACACTTTCCTGAAGCATCTATATATCCTGGGAGCCCCATTTGCTGGGCAGGGGTGTTCACCTGATAGATGTGGGCTCCAGATGGCCTTGAAGTCACAGGACACTCTCCAGGGACCACACCAAGTAGGTCTCACCCTCCGATCAAACTACTCCACTTCAGCCACCTCATTTTTAATCCATATGCTACAAAAAACTTAAGAACTTATTTATCTTGCCTCTTGTGCAATTATTTTGTTTTCACACCTTCTGTGTCTTATTGGATACAGAGAGAGAGGTGAGAGAACTTCGTCTTTTAGACATGTTTGCTATGTATATAGAGGATGTGGGATTTATTTAGATTCAAGACAGGTGGACCAAACACTTCAGGTAGGTTCCTTAGGTAAAGATTACTCATCACTTCACCAGATGCTCTGCAGTTTTATCAGGATGGTACACTTTGTACAGATGCTGCCTGGAAAGGGAGAGATACTTAGTTTAATGCCATAGTTTTTGTTTTGTGCTTACCTCAGCGAGGAATGAGTTCAAATCCATTTTTTAGCCTCATCTGTTTGCATTGTTTTCTATGAGCAGATGGCTGGATAATTACTCAAATAAGGAGTTACTTCTCTGGAGTTGGCTTGCCAAAATTTATTGTAATACCAAGTACAAGTACTATTAAAATGGCAAGCATTTGGAAGCTCACGTTGGTGTATCAAAATAGTAAATATATTGCATAATTTGAAAGCTGGGTCTTTTATGCATCCTTTCGGGACACAACATATTCAGGAAGAGTTGATAAGGGTAATGAAAACTAGATAATTATTAAAAATAATTTTTAGTAGCTCTCCATTACAGTTTGTTAATAAATGCAGAATATGTTCAAATGAAATGTAAATGGAATTCATTGCATGAAGCTATCTGGATGATCTATCATCATTGAATAATTTATCAACAGCCACTAAACAATGGCCCCAAAAAAAGTAGAATTATAGCTTCATGATTCAAATTATGGCATGTTATAATATTACATTCCTCTCCATAATCATTCACTGGGGGAATATGACCCTGGAAAACTTTCTTAGCCTCCCAGAGTCTCTTTATTTCCATCTATAATATGAGGAAATTGAAGCACACAGTATACAAGATCCTCTCCTGATCTAGAATTCTATGACTTTTTGGGTCATTGATGTTGTTGTATAGCTTGTTTTCTTCTGACCTGCCATATAAGTATTGAAAGGAGGACTGATTTTGGTCCCAGATAAGAATTTAAATCTTGTTTCCTTACTCCTTAGCTGTATGAACATGAACAAGATACCTTTTCCTGAGTCTCTTCCTGGGTAGACCATGGAGAATACCGTCTGGCTCATGGGATGATGACAAATAAATAAGGATGTATTTGAAGCTCCCAAGTACAGAACCCCTCACTTATCAGGTCCTCAATAAATTGTATTTCTGCGGTATCTTGCATCATGTTAGACATCTCAAATCTCTCTTCTATGAAGTCATCTGGCCTCTGGTCCCTACAGAAAAGAATATAATTCTGAACGATGTACTACCGGCATAATAAAATATAGATTAGAACCATATCGAGGAAAGCCTAAAAAACAATTTTTTTTTTCCTCCTGGGTTGTCTTAGTAAAAAGCCTGATGGCATCTGTTGAAAACAGTTGTTCTCCCTGAGGTTTTTCTTTTTGTCACTGAGGTCTAGAATTAGCCTTACTTTTTGTTAATTAAATATATTTGAATCACGAGAAAGTGTCATGCTTCCTATAGGGTTCATCCTATAAGGGTACATGTGAATCTCTCTAAATGTAGAATATAAATGTCTTAACACAATAACTAAGAAAAAGATATGAAGGCTATGTTAACCAGTTGGATGAAAGTATTTCAAATTGTATACAGAAACAGTACACTGTACCCCATGATAGTATTAATGTACACTGCTATGATTTAATAAAAAAAATAAAAAATAAATTTTTAAAAAGCTGATCCCATAGAAGTAAAAAATAGAACAGAGGATATCATAGCCTAGGAAGGGTAGGGGAAATAGGGAGAGAATTACTAAAAGATGCAAAATTACAGCTGGATAGGAGGAGTGAGTTCTAATGTGCTAAGGATGTGAGCTGACTATGACTACAATGACTGTAGCTAGCAGTGACACAAGTAATGCATAGTTTCAAATAGGCAGAAGGAGGATGTTGAATGTCACCACTACAAAGAAATGATCAGTGTTCCACATGATGGACATGCTAATTACCCTGATCTGATCAATACGTGTTATATGTTTCAAAACATCACTATGTGCTCCGTGACTGTGCACAATTATCACGTGTCAATCTAAAGAAGAAAAGAAACAAACCCAAAATGAACAATATGTCAGCACTCCCCTTGTTGCCATGGTTACTGTTTGAATCATTCCGTCAGCACATCATGCCTTCCCCCGCTTCTCTGCTTGTTGTTAAGAACTGAGGCCAGGGCTTCCCCATCATACTGCCCCTCGCCTCTTTAAGGTACATCTTTGATACATTACTGTGTTACCCTGGCATTTCCAGACTATGTGTCTACTTCCCTGACTTTTCCAGACTGTGGAACAAAGCTATTCTTGGAGACTTCTAACCTATTGGTCACATCCTTGATTTCAGCAATTCTTCCTGGTTTACCCAACCTCACCAGCAGTATCAAATATCAGTCTGGAAATTCTGTGGAAAATTCTAAGATGGCTGTGTTTCAAAGACCCCGGGGCTCTCGCGTCTGACTTTGCAGTAAGGAGGGGAAAGCCCTCCACCCTGCCTACTGAGGATACTGATTTCATTAGCAACCAGCTAGAGAAAGCCCTGAGACCGTTATTACTCTTGCAGGCTTCACTGACCTTGACTCAATCTACCGCTGCAGGCTGCTCAGACTCTCTGCACCGCTGCCAGAGGGATTTTCGAGTAATTTTAAAATGATGACAACTACAGATGCCATTTTATGAACAGGCACTAATCATAAAAGCATCTTGGTGAGGAAAGCATTATTCTCTATATTGAAAAGGTTTTAATTCATTATTTGAATCTCCTTCTATGGTAGTGTGAGTTCTGGTAGGAGTCAGGTCCCCGCACACTGCAGAAGCCAAGAAAAATGAATAACTCCTCTTCTGAACTTTGATAGCTGGGTGGCATGGATAAGTGGCTAAGCTCAGACAATCAGTCGCCTTTGCTGAACTTTGAATCTGGGACAAATGATACAAAGGAGGGAGCAGCTAGGGTTCATTCCAGTAGAGCTCAGCAGCAGGAACGCCACAGCAGTGTGCCATCATGGCAGTGGTTCCAGCAGTATCCAATATCCGGTGGTGGCAGTGCCAGTGGGTGTACCCAGTGGCCAGCAGCAGAGCTGTGTCACCCTGACCAGGCTGCTCCTATGCTGAGATTTTGGCCATAGTTCTAGAGACCTGACTACCCTTTACTCCTGCCTAGCAGTCTGGTGTTCCCGAGATTTCATAAGCTACCCACTACCTTTCTAATAAATTCCTTTTCTTCTAAATTATCCGGCCTCATTCTCTGTTCACTTGCAGCTGTCAACGTCTGTTTTTCAGACAAGAAAAAGAAGGACCTGGAAGGTTAAGAAATGTGTCCAAAATCTTATAACTACTACAGGATAGAGGTGGATTTCGAATGCAGATTTGTCTGACTTCTACACACTTCATCTTCTAAGTGGGTGTTTTAGTGGCTACCTAAGCTTAAAAATTAAACTCGTCGAGGTATGTGGCAGTTTTATCTTCTCTAATGTGTACGTATAACTGAGAAATCAGAGAAATGGCGAGCAGGAGTATCCAGTGACTCCAAAAGAGAATGGGATAGCAGAGATCACATTGAACATGGCTTCACACATGTGGATAGGTTATCCAGACTGCTTTGTTGGGGGGAACAGTCCTGGCAAGCAGTCAGGCTCCGATGGTGATCCAGTATGTTCACATGTCCTGAGGAGGTCAGTTAGGGTTCTGGTGGGACCTTGCCTGATAAACTTGGGAAGGCGGATAAGCTTGCCTCCTTCTCTCTGGAACGGAGAGTTGCTTATTCAGTGGGCATAGCTTAGTACTCCTGAACTTCTGGGAGACCAGACAATTTGTGTAGGATTTCATTCAAGCCACTTCCCCTTTCTAATTCCTAGATGCCTAGTGAAGGAAAAACCTCAGGACCTGCTGACTTTAAACTTAACCTCACTCCTAGAATCCAGTTATATATGGTCATGAAGGAGGTAATGACTTTCTTTCAAGGCAGGCATTGATGGGATTGGGCAGTTTTGACCCTAAAACATGAAGATTTTACTGCTTAATCACTATCATTTATGTTCAGCCATAGCTTTTACCACTCACAGCATTGTGAACGGAGATTGAGGATTAAATTTTATCGACTTATCCTACTATCATCAATATTTATTATGCCAGAAACTTTAGGCAAGCAAAAGAAATAAAAGGCATTTAAGTTGGAAAAGAGAAAGTTAAATTGTCCCTGTTTGCAAGCGACATGATCTTATATGTAGAGAATTCTGAAGACTTCACACACACACAAAGAAAATACTTAGAACTAATAAATGAATTCAATAAAGTTGCAGGACATAAAATAAACATACAAAAATGAGTAACATTTCTTTACGCTAGCAATGAACTATCCAAAAAAGAAATCAAGAAAACAATCTCATCTTCAATAGCTACACAAATAATTAAATATTTAGGAATAAATTTAACAAAGGACGTGAAAGACCTGTACGCTAAAAACTACAAAACATTGATGAAGACATTGAAGGAGACACAAATAAATGGAAATATAGACTGTGTTCACAGACCAGGGTAATTAAAATTGTTACAATGTCTACACTACCCAAAGTCATCTAAGATTTCAAGTAATCCTCATCAAAATTCCCATAACATTTTTCATAGAAATAGGAAAAAAATCCTAAAATTTGTATGAAACCACAAAAAGACTTCAAAGAGCTAAAGCAATCTTGAGCAAAAAGAACAAAGCTGGAGGCATCACGTTATCTGACTTCTAACTACAGTGATAAGTCACATAAAGATATTTTGATCAACAATGAACTACGTATATGACAGTGGCCCCATAAGATTATAATGGAGCTGAAAACTTTCTCTCACTTAGTGATATCTCCTCCATCCTAATGCCATAGCACAACTATATGTTTCTTGTGATGCTGGTGTGATAAAGCTACTATGCTACAGTCATATAAAAGTACAGCACAATTATATACAGTACATAATCCTCGATAATGATAACAAATGACCATGTTACTGGTTTGTGTATTTACTATGTTGTACTATTTATCATTATTTTATTTTATTTATTTATTTATTTTTTGAAATGGAGTCTCACTCTGTCACCCTGGGTAGAATGCTGTGGTGTCATAGCTCACAGCAATCTCAAACTCTTAGATTGAAGCAATCCTCTTGCCTCAGTATCCTAAGTAGCTAGGACTACAGGTGCCTGCCACAATGCCCGTCCATTTTTTATTTTTTCAAGACAGGGTCTTAGGGGTACAAGTGAAACTCTCTAAGAGTAGAATCAGAACGTTTTAAAACTATAACTGAGAAAATGACATGAAGGCTGTGTTGACCAAAAACCCCACACTGTACCCCAGAAGTGTATTAATGTACATAGTTACCATTCAATAAAAAATAAAAAAAATTTAAAAAAAGAGAAAAAAAAAATACAGGGTCTTGCTCTGGCTCAGGCTGGTCTCCAACTCATGAGCTCAAGCAGTCCACCCACTTTGGCCTCCCAGAGTGCTAGGATTATAGGCATGAGTTACCACACCCAAATATTTATAATTACTTTAGAATGTATTCTTCCTACTTATTAAAAAAAAAAAGAATTAAATGTAAAACAGACTTGGTTGGCCCTTAAGGAAGTATTCCCCAAGATGACCTTGTTACCATGGAAATGATAGCTCCATGCATGTCATTGCCCCTGAAGGCATCCCGATGAGATGGTAAAGAGGTAGAAGATGTGATGTTGATGGTACTGACCTGTGTAGGCCTAGGTTAATGGTACGTTTATGCCTTAGTTTTTCAGAAAAAAATATTTTAAAAGTTAAAAACAACTCATAGAAAAAAGCTTAGAGAATAAGGATATAGAGAAAATAATCATACAGCTGTATAATGTGTTTATGTCTCAAACTAAGTGTTATCTCAAAAGAGTAAAAGTTAAACATACTTAGAAATTTATAAAGTAAAAATGTTATAGTGTTAATTTATTATTGAAGAAAGAAATGTTTTTTGTATGGTACTGGCATAAAAACCAACACGTAGACTAATAGAACAGAACAGAGAGCCCAGAAATAAATCCGTGAATTCATGGTTAATTGATTTCAGACAAAGTTGCCAAGAACACATAATGGGGAAAGGATAGTCTCTAATAAATGGTGTTGGGACATCTGGATGACTACATGACGAAGAATAAAATTAGACCTTTATCTTATACAAAAATCAATTCAAAATGGATTAAAAACCTAAATATAAAACCTGAAGTACTAGACGTCTACCTAGGAGAAAATCTCCATGACATCGATTTGGGCAATAATTTTTTTTTAGATATGATCCCAAAAGCACAGGCAAAAATAGGCATATGAGTTATATCCAACTGAAAAACTTCCGCGCAGCAAAGGAAACATTCAACAGAGTGAGGAGACAACCTCTGGAATGGTTGAAAATATTTATAAATCAAACATCTACATCTGATAAGAAGTTAACCTTAAAAATACAAAGGAGCTCAAGAAACTCAACAGCAAGAAAACAACCAGATTTGAAAATGGGCAGAGAAACTGGGTGCACTTTTGTATGGCCTTAGTCCCAGCTATTCAGGAGGACTTCCTTATGCCCAGTTCAAGGCAAGCCTGGGCAACATAGCAAGATCTAATCTCCAAAACAAACAAACAAACAAACAAAGCAAAGAATCTGAACAGACATTTCTCAAAAGAAGACATACACATGGCCGAGAGACATATTAAAAATGCTCAAAATCGCTGACCGTCAGGGAAATACAAAGCCAAACCACCAAGAGATTATCCCCTCACCCCAATTAGAATGGCTATTTTCGAAAAGACAAAAGATAACAGGTACGGCAGAAGATGTGGAGAAAAAGGAATTTTTATACACTGTTAGTAAGGATGTAAATTATGCAAAAATAAAATCGACAAATGGATCTAGTAATTCTACTACTGGACATTTATCCAAAGGAAATGAAATCAGTATGTTAAAGAAATATGTCGTACACTCTCATGTTCATTGTGGCATCATTCACAATAGCCCAGGTATGGAATCAGCCTGAGTATTTATCACCAGATAAACAGTTAAAGAAAATGTGGTACTATGTTCATTCATTCATACATATATATGTGTGTGTGTGTGTTTATGTGTGTATATACACACAATGGAGGTCTAATTTTATTCTCCTGCACAATGGAATACTAGTCAGCCTTTAAAAAGAAGAAAATCCTGTCTTTTGCAACAAAATGAAGGAACCTGGAGGACCTTATGTTAGGTGAAACAGGCACAGAAGGACAACACCACATGATCTCACTTACATGCAAAATCTTAATAATTGAATTCACAGAAATAGATAGAATAAAATTACCAGGGCCTCAAGGAGCTGAGGTGAGTGTTGAGAGGTATGGGTCAAAGGATACAAAATTTCGGTTAGTTAGGCAGGAAGAATTAGGAACATATTAATTATGAACTTATCTTGGTATTTCAAGGCCTAAAATGTTGGGCATATATGAAAGCTTTAAATTTGGGGTTTTTCCCAAGTGTCCATCAATCCACGAATGGATCAATAAACTGTGGTATATGTACACCATGGAATACTATGCAGCCCTAAAGAGAAACGGAGACTTTACCTCCTTCATGTTTACATGGATGGAACTGGAAAATGTTCTTCTTAGCAAAGTATCTCAGGAATGGAAGAAAAAGTATCCAATGTACACAGCCCTTTTATGAAACTAATCTATAGCTCTCAAACGAAAG
>CAUYQV010064259.1:0-13680 GCA_963574575.1 Galagoides demidoff
GGCATGCATGGCTCTAGCAAGCAGTTCTGGGCCTGCCCAATGTGGGAGCCTGGAGCAGGGAACTCCTCCACTGCCATGCATGGGATGCGTGTGACTCTAGCAAAAACAGTTCTTGGCTTGCCTAAAATGTGGTACTCCTCCGCTGCCCCCCGCAGGTCTTACACAGCTCTAGCAAACTGTTCTTGGCCCACCCATAGCTGGGAATTACTCTGCTGCCACCGCAGGTCACGTGTGGCTCTAGCAAGCAGATCTGGGTCCACCCAGAGCGGAGGACTCCTTCACTGCCACCTGCAGTCCACGCACAGCTCTAGCAAGCAGTTCTGGGCCTTCCCAGAGTGGCAGACTCCTCCCCCACCCCCACAGGGTACGCTTAGCTCTAACAAGCAGTTTTGGGCCCTCCAGGAGCAGTGGGCTCCTCCGCCACCTACCACGGTGCATGCAGCTCTGGAAGCAGAGGACCCTGCTGCCGCTGGTGGTGGATTTTGTACCTTTTGACTTTGGGGGTGGGTCAAGATGGCAGACTGCAGCCAGCTTCCCACAGAGGTTCCCATCCAGAAGGAGACTTAAAGGACAGAAGTTTAGCAAGTAAGCTGATGGTTTGGAGCTATGTCTATCTTCTTTAAAAAGCATCTCTTCATGTTCTAGTTCTTTAAAAACCTTCTTTAATGGGGTTGTCTTTTCTTGCTGATTTGCTTGAGTTCTTTGTAGATCAGGCTATTAGTCCTTTATCAGATATATACCTTTTGAATGGTTTCTCCCATTCTATAAGTTGTCTATTTGCTCTTTTGTTTATTTCCTTGGCTGCGCAGAAACTTTTAATTTAATTTAGAGTCCAATTTATTTATTTTTGTTAGCAGTGACTGGGGTCTTCCTCAGAAATTAGTTTTCTAAGAAAATATTGAGAAGAAGTTTTTCAAAATTTGCTTTTAGAATTCTAATGGCTTTATGGCTTATATCCATCTTAAATTAATTTTTGTGAGTGTCAGTTATATAGACCCTATTTTATTCTTCTGTATGTGGCTATCCAATTTTTCTAGCTCCATTTATTAAAAATGGATTCATTTCCCCCAGTGTATACTGTTGTCTGTGTGTGAAAGATCAGTTTTCTATATGTGGATGGTTTTATATCTGGGTTCTCTGCTCTGTTCCATTGTTCTTAGTCCCTATTTCTATGCCAGTCCCATGCTGTTTTGATTATTATAGCCTTGTAGTTCATTTAAATTCAAATTCAAGTAATGTGATGCCTCAAGATTTGTTCCTTTTGCTTAAGATTGCTTTGAATATTAAGGCTCTTATCTGGTTTCAAATAAAACAATTATTTTTTTCCTAGATCTGTGGTATATAACATCGGTATTTTAATTGGTATTTCATGGAATGTATACATCACTTTGTATAGTATGGAAATTTAATAGTGTTGATTCTAACAGTCCATGATCTACTTTTCTATTTGTTTATATCATCTGCAGTTTCTTTTCTCACTGTTGCATAGTTCTCTTTACAGAGATCTTTTACTTCCTTGCTTAATCATATTCCTAGGGTTTTTTTTTTTGGAGGGGAGGAGGATTGTTTGTTTTGTAGTTTCATGAATGGTATTGAGTCTTTGATTTGAGTCTCAGATTGACTGTTATTGATAAGAAGGAATGTTGCCAATTTGTGAACACTAGTTTTATAATTTGAGGCTTTGCTGAATTTATTTATCAGTTCTAGGAGTACCTTGGTTATATGTTTGTGGTTTTCTAAATACCAGTAGAAAATGATATTTTGAACTCCTGTTTCCTAATTTGGATGCCTTTAATTTATTTCTCTTGTCTAATTGCTTTCGCTAGGATTTCCAGCACTGTGTTGAATAGAAGTGGTGACAATGCATCCTTGTCTTGTTCCAGTTCTTAGTGGGAACGCCTTCAACATTTCCCCATTCACTAAGATATTGGCTTTACATTTGTAATATGTGTCTTTTATAATTTTAACATATGTTCCATCTATGCCTAGTTTGTTGAAGTTTTATATATATATATATATATATATATGTATATATATCATGCATAAGGGGTGGGTGCAGAATTTTGTTGGGTGCTTTTTCTGCATCTGTTGAGATGATCATATGATCTTTGTTTTTGATGTTGTTTATCTTTTGAACCACATTTTATTTATTTACCAAGGAGTTATCTATTAATTAAGGAGTTCCTTGATTAGTCCTTTGCTAATATTGAATTAAACCATCCTTGTGTTCCTGGGATGAAGCCCACTTAGTTGTGGTGAGTTATTTTTTTGATGTGCTATTAAATTCACTTTACTGAATTCTTCTCACTGCCGCATAGAATATTCTCCAAAATTTGTCAAATTTTAGGCCACAAAACATGGCTTAACAAATTTGGGAAAACTAAAATCATACCATGTACCTTCTCAGATCACAGTGAACAAAACTAGAAATCAACTCTAAGAGAAACACCTAATTCTACACAAATTCATGGAAATTAACCTGTTGCTGAATAATTTTTAGATCAATGATATAATTAACATAAAAATTAAAAGATTCGTTAATCTGAGTGACAAAGAGGACATGACATATCAAACTCTGTGGGATTTAACAAAAGCAGTCTTCAGGGAAAATTCAAAGCCTTAAATGACAGGAAGATCACAAATTAACAATCTAATGACATGTCTCAAAGAATTACAAAATGAAGAGCAAACAATATGCAAACCAGCAGAAGAAAATAAATACAGAAGGTCAAAGCAGAACTAATGAAATCAAAATTAAGAAAATAATACAGAACATCAATGAAATAAAAGGTTGGTTCTTTGAAAGGATAAACAAAATTTATCTACCTCTTCTTACATTAACCATGAGTTGAAGAGAAATGGCCCTAAAAAAGTTCAATAAGAAATGTAAAAGAAGATATTAAAATGGATACCACACAATTACAAATATCATTTGTAAATACTATGAAAATTTTCTAGGCACAAAAACTTGAAAATGTAGAGGATATGGAAAAATTCCTAAAAATACACACCCCCCAAAGCTCAGTTAGGAAGAAATAGAACTTCTTCCTGAACACACCAATAACAAGCTATGAGATTGAAGCAGCAATAGTTTTCCAGGCAACAAAAACCCCAGACCAGATGGAATCACACAAATTTTATCAGACCTACAAAAAAGAGCTGGTATCAATACTGCAGAAAGTATTCCATGACACCGACGAAAAGGGAATCGTCTCCAATTCATTCTGGGAAGCCAGTATCACTTTGATACCAAACCCAGGAAAGGACACAATAGAAAAGAAAACTATAGACCCATATCCCTTATGAATCTCAATACAAAAATCTTCTATGAAATGCTAGTGAACTGTCTTCCTATCCAATTAATTCTACCAATCTTTCTCAACAAAACAATTCTGAAAAAGCCTTTAGAAGAAAAAGCAGGAATGACAATGCAGCTCATTTACCATGTGCCTTTCTTCACACAGATCATAGACCCTGAAGCACTACTTGCATTGGGTGCTTTTCAGTGCCTTCCTGTATCTTTTCATTTTTTAATTTTCACAGCTTTTATATTTCCACATTCTACTATTTTTCCTAGCTTTTCAGTAGGAAAATTGTGCTGACATAAATTTCTCTGCCTTATCCAGAATTCCAAGTCCATCTTCTTTCTTCAAAATGTGTGTAAGAACTTTCGAGATGAAGAAGCACTTCACATATTTCCACATTTCTTTGGTTGTCTAATTGATTTCTCTGGTCACACTTTCTGCCCAGATAGATTTTTTTTTTTAACTACTTCATTTGAACTTGAATACAGGGAAGAAAAAAAAATTCAGACAGTAGTTTTAAGTGAAACACTTCATGGTAGTGAGAGAAACTCTATTAAATCCAATATTAGCGAAGGACTAATCAAGGAACTCCTTCAGGTATTTGGAATTGTGGGAATCATCCTTCAATAAATTGTGATTCCCTGACATCTCTCTGTGTACCTTTCATCAGACAGTGTGGGACAGCAATCATAATTCCTTTTGAAGAGTCATTTTTTAATTTTTAAATGGAAATACAGATCTACTTCAAGTACTTCAGACAATTTTATTCATAACAGATGAGGAAACAGAATAAGAAAGGATAGAAAAAGCAGAGACTAGAACTTAGTTTCACTGAATTTCCACTGAGAATCATGCAGGTTTCTTACACACAATGTCTTTTAGTTTCCCATGACAATCCTAGGGGTTGAGGTTAGTAATCTTCAGAGATTAATTTCTAATTCTAGTTTCTCAGATAATAATAAAATGTTCCTGGAACTTCAATGCATCTTCTAATTTATACTTCAGTACAGGTTCATAAGCAATAGAAATTAGTCTACTCTGATTGAAGAATTTAGCACTCAAATACCTGCTACATACCTAGTTTGAGGAGACTGGAAACAACACGTTCAAGAAAAACAAAACTGTTGGTTAAAAGCAAGTTTAAGAAGTTCATCATGATACAGAGTCATTAATAAAGTATTGAATATCAAAGTGTGCTTTGGAACAACTCTTTCCTAAAGGCACACACATTATTCAAATGCTACACTCAAGTACTAGATGTAGAGCCTGGAGACATTTTAGAGAGAGATACCATAAAATTAGAAAATATAAATCTGACACCACAAGCTGTCCAGTATTTTGCTCTAACGTTCTATGGTATTTAAAGGAAATTGTTCCCCTTTGACTTGGAGCAAGGCTGCCAACTGCAGCAGATACTTTCATCAGAACAACAGACACGCACACAAAAATAAATCAAAAAATTATAGGCAGTCTATACATATGTTCACACAAGTCAGCCGTTCCAAGGATTTATTGCATCATGTCTCTGAAAATTTGGCCTTTGAACAAAAACATAACCAACATGAAGATGGGAAAAACTTCTCCAGTACGTAAAAATGATTTTGCTAATTTCAAGTAATGAAATCAGTAAAGAAGATTGTACTCTCTACTTCTAATTTATACTTCAGGACAAAGTAGTATAGGACCTTTGAGTATCTCACATGTGTTTTAACTGCATATGATCTTAAGCAGGTGTGCACAGTCTGGGTGAGCTAAGCAGAGAGATGAAAGTCTGGTACTTTCTGGGCCTTGAGGCTGGTCAGTGTGCTCTGTCAATAATGTGACTGGGAAAACCACCTCCTCTGATGAAACCTGAACACAACTGAGTCTACAATTTCACCAAGTTAAGCAAGGAATCTTGACTTCTAACAGAAAAATATCTGCCCTAGCAATCACTTTTTCTTCCAAGGTTTAAGACATTTCTGTTAAGAAACTATTCCAAATCCTAATTTTTTTACTCAGACACTGCCCTGGGGCTGACTATACTTATGAAGGGCTCTAAGGTGACTACAGCTGTTCCACATGAACACCACGTAAATATAATCTAAACAGTACACCTACAATGTATTGTGCCTTATTCAGAGAAGCCCAAATCATCGAACTTATTAACTCATTTATCAGAACACATTCTATTAGAAAGAAAAAGTTTACAAAGAAAAGAAACAAATTCAAATATGCTCCTGCAACAAATGATTTATGAAAATTCTAACCTACCACATGGTCTAGAATTTACCCTTTAATTAAAGTCATAAGTGAAATATAAAGAAATACATGGGAATGTAATTCTTGCCTCATCTTTACCATTTTTAGACAACTGTTTCCTCTGTTGCATCTTACATCTTAGCCTAACCTTTCCAAAATCAATATTATTTTAGAATTGTCATGAGTTGTAAATGTGTTCAGTCTTTCTCATTAGTATGTTTTTAAGAGTACCTCTTTTTAAAATTTCACACACTAGTAGAGGAGTGTTAAGGAAGCAGCATTGGGCAGAGAGAGAAGCTAAAATGTGATGTATTTCCAGTAAAGAGTCCAACCTATGCTGTGCAGCTCTGTAGAGGTCAGAGGGTCTTCTGAGTTTGCTTGACTTAAGACAACGGGGAAAGGCCTATTCCCTTCCTCCTTCATTGATCAGTCATTAAATAAGGACTTTCCTCAAGAAAGTGGTCTGACCTTGAGTGAAGTCCTTTTTTAAAACAAGAGTAAGTTCCAGAGTAAGGTTTAGCTGCCATCTATCAGCTGGTAAGAACATACATAGTAAAAAGTTCCTAGTGAGGTCAGGTGGGGTGGCTCATGCCTATAGTCCTAGCACTCTGTGAAGCCAAGGCAGGTAGATTACTTGAGCTCAGGAGTTCAAGAGCAGCCTGAACAAGAGCAAGACTCCATCTCTAAAAATAGCAGGGCACTGTGGCAGGTGCCTGTAGTCCCAGCTACTCAGAAGGCTGAGGTAAGAGGATCACTTGAACTCAAGAATTTGAGGTTGCTGTGAGCTATGATGCCATGACGCTCTACTGAGGATGATAGAGTTTGACTCTGTCTCAAGGGGGGAAAAAAACTAGGAATAATAATTTATTTCAGTTTCTCTAATGGTTGTGCTAAACTCTCAAAATCAAACTTTGGCAGATCTTTTTGCATTACATGGGGTTTTCACATATTATTCAAACATAAAAAGCCATTATAGCAAATTCTATGAAGCAAACTAAGTAGGTTTTTAAATAATTGTGTTACATACATACTTCCTGGAATTTCTACTTCCAGATGAAAAAATAAGTAGATATAGAGAAATGTCTGACATCTTTATAAAAATGTTAAAACAGAAGGCTCTGTAAGAAGGAAAATAAGAGAAATTATGTTTGGATCTTAATGCCAGCACTTTAAAGCTGGCCTTTAAATAAATCACTTAACTTTATCCTAGTAATTAAATTTTCTCATCTGTAAAGTGGTAAAAATATTATTTGGTTGTTTATATAAGATCAACATGTTAATCTGATTCAATTATCAATCATTTGTCAAATATTTATTAAACACCTACTATGTGCCAGCTATAGTCATACATGCCATTATCCATTATTGTGTTTGATATAATGTTATTGTTATTATGTTGATTATTATGCCACATGATTCCAGATAGGCAAAAGGAAAATATTATGTTTACTCATTTATTCCCTGATCTTCCTTAAACCTTTAGGACTTTAGCACATTATTTTCTGTTAGAAGTCCTTAAAGTTTATTCTGTTTGAGCCATAAAATTCCATAAAAATGAACAAAGTTTTCTTACAATGAATAAGTAACTAATTATTAAAACTGGTAAACATAGCATTTATTTTCTGTTTATTTTGTTGTTGTTTGTTTCTTCTGCTAGCAATAGAGAACCTAATCTCTAACAATAAAGAATAGAGATACAGTCAACTGGCCTAGAGCCTACAGCTAAATGATTTGGGTTTAAATCTGTTGTGTGACCTTGAGAAAGTTATTTGTTTTTTTCCTGCTGCAGTTTATGTATATGTAAAATGTGAAAGAATACTAGGTAACTATTTTCTAAAGTTGCCATGGAGATGAATGAGTTAATAAGCACACTGCAATTAGTAAAGAGTATGGCCCATAATCAGCCCTCAATAAATGTGTCCTCTTCTTATTATAAGTATAGAATGTAATAAAAAATGATCTCCAATTTACTACACGTAGGAGTACTGCTATGTTAAGTTTACTACATCAGTATTTCATCGAGTCCCACAAAAATTACTATGACCTCCCAGCATTCCATCATTAATTCTCCTGTGAAGCATTGGAAAAGAATTCAGACCTCCTGTCTTCCCCTAGCCATGTGAATAACACATAGCCATGACCCTCCTCTTGGAGGTCAAGTGGACAGTAACCAGCAAATTATTTATTCAATATTCTTTGTGGGTTTCCCCAATAATAGAATAACATTTATGTGGGACATAGATTGGAAAATGGAATAACTTTAATTATATGCCTAGTTGTAAGAAGACGTTTGCTGTAATGATGGTAAAAGTTGAACAAAGGGAAACTGAAAACTATCTGATAAAACACACAAATCAAACATTATAAATATTTCAGCAGTATTAGACCTGTCTCTCAGTTTTGTTTTCATTCCTTTTCTTGCTAACACTGGTTCTCCATTGCTATGTTAATAACATATTTTAACACTTGGTACTTTGTTTCCTTGCCTGCCCTTACTTAATCATTCTGCACTTGCTTTTATTGACCTCAGAACTGACTCTGTGTTCTCCTTAGTATAAACCACTGTAGTAATTGTTGTAGGCTACAATTTAATTCAGTACCTCAGTCTCTCTTTAATTATTATTTGCATTCTCTTAGTCTCATTATAAATCAATCAGCTGCTGAAGTTAATGATAGATAACTTTTATTAAGTTTATGTTATGAGCCCAGCATACTTTACACGTTATTATTCACAAAATCCTCTGGCAGTGTTGTCAACCATTCATAGATAAGAAAACTGATGCTCAGAGAACGTAGAAAACTTTTCCATATTGATATAGCTGATAATTGCCAATAGTGCTATTCAAATCAAATTATGTCTCTAATGACAGCTCTGCCTTGTATAGTCCTCTCTTGAAATTTTGAAATACTATTGAAAATACATAACCATTGAAATATATCTAATCCTGCTTCTATAATTTTTTCATATCCTTTATCGCAATTTATGCTGGAAGATTACCTGTTTCCCTATAACATAAATACATACCATGAGTGAAGGGACTTTGTTCTACTCATCTTTGTTTTTCTGGCACATGGCAGAGTGCCTGGCATATAGCAGACACACAGTAAACATAACTGAGTGACTACCTGGGTCCTAATTGATAAATTTTAGAAAAATTCCTTTTTGCTTTAAACAAACATATGAAGAGTCAGAATGCTATGCTTCTGCCACCTGCCCAAATGAATGGCCACACCATCTGTCTTAAGGAGATATTAACAATGTAGGGAGAATCGGTCACAACTGAGAATTAGTGCAAGACTTACTTTAAGAACAAAAAACATTTTCTATTCTGAAATAAGCCCAGACTCCTGGGAAATTACAAAAAAAATAGTACATAGAATATCATGAATTTATTTTTAAATAAGACACAATATGGGATCATTGCAGATAATTTAAGGAAAAATAAAATTACAGGGACAAAAATAACGACTTCTGTCCATCCTGACAGTAGTTCCCATTGCTGACATTCTGCTGTGCTGCCTTCCGCAATTGTCTGCATTGTCTAGTGTAGGCATTTCTAAAGATTGGAATTAAATAATATGAACATGCAATTAGTATCCTGATGTCGTCAATATTATGACGTGAGAATTTTCTTTTTTATATTTCAAATATTAAGGGGATACAGAATGTTTTTATTGCATGGATGAATTACAGTTATAGCTGAACTTAGGGCTTTTACTGTGCCTATCACCCAAGTTGTGTACATCGTGCCTGACAGGTAGGTTTTTATCCCTCACTCCCTTCCACTCTTTCTCTAATTAGTTTCCAATATCCTTTAAACCACTAAAGAACTCTGTGCACTCCTTGTTTAGCTCCCACTTATTAGTGAGAACTGACAACACGTGATGTTTATTTTCTTACTTCTGAGATACTTAGGATAATGTCTTCCAGTTCCATCCACGTGGCTGCAATAGACATTATATCATTCCCTTTTATGGCTAAGTAGTACTCCATGGTGTATAAGATATATATCACTTTTTTTTTAATTTACTCATCAACTGATGGGCACTTAGGTGGATTCCATGTCTTTGCAATTGTAGATTCTATCATGATAAACACTCAGACACACGTGTCCTTTTGATACAATGACTTTCTTTCCTTTGGTAGATAGATATCCCGAAGTAGGATTGCTGGATAGCATGGTAGGTCTACTTATAGTTCTTTGACGTATTTCCATATTTTTTCTGTGGAAATTGTACTAATTTACAGTCCCATTAACAGTGCATAAGTGTTTCTTTTTCTCTGCACCACACCGACATGTATTCCTTTTTGATTTGTTAGCAATGGCTGTTCTGTTAGGGGTAAAATAGTAGCTTATTGTGCATGTAACTTGTATTTCCCTAATGATTCGTGATGTTAAGCTTTTTTTCATGTTTTTGTTGGCTATCTGTCTATCTTTTGAAAGGACTCTGTTCATGTCTTTTGCCTGCTTTTTAATGGAGTTGTTTGATTTTTTTTCTTGCTAATTCCTTTGAGTTATTTGTAGATTCTGGATACTAGTCCTTTATCAGATGTATAGTTTGCAAATATTTTTTCCCTTTCTGTAGGTTGTCTAATTACTCTTTTGACCATTTCTCTTGCCATGCAGAAACGTTTAGTTTCATTAAGTTCCATTTATTTATTTTTGTTGTTGTATTTCTCATTTGGGTCTTAGTCCTAAATTCTTGGCCCAGGCTATCTAAAAGAGTTTTTCCTGCATTATCTTGCAGAATTTTAAGTCTTCATGTCTTCCATATAAGACTTTAATCCTTTGTGAGTTAATTTTTGTATATGATGAGAGATAGGAATCCTCTCTCGTTCTTCTGCATGTGGCTATCCAGTATTCGCAGCAACACTTCTTGAATAGGGCATCTTTTCCCCAGTATACGTTCTTCTCTGCTTTGTCTAAAATCAGTTGGTTAAAGAGCATCTTGGTTAAAGAGCATCTGAGTTGTAGTTGAATCCTTCACCCAGGAGGTGTATCATATACATTATTATGCTGTTAGTTGGGAGCTTACTGAGCTAAGTCCCCTTCTCTTTTCCCCCTCCCACTTTCCTTAAGCCCCTACCTGATTTTGATTGTGTTTTACTTTCCTGTGGGTAAAATTTGAAAAAAACTCTTGCAGAATACATGTTGGCTTGGTTTATTTTGGTTAGATTTTCCTTAGCTTCTGTTCATGCATGGCAGACCCACCTGTAACCAATTCAGCCTACTCCTTGGACATGGGAACTTCCTTGATTATCCATTCATGGGTGGTATTCATAACTCAAGCAGTCGTGTCTCGTACAATTTTATGTGGAGATATTTTGCTGGTAATCTCTGGTAATCCTAGCTATCTAAACCCCTGTATTTCATAAAAGATATCCCTAGTAATTGTACTATGGCAAGATAACAGTCTCCTGTCAAATAAACCTCTGGGACTTCAATGAGAGGTTTCTCCAGGGCAGTTTTCACTTAAGAAGGAAGAAAGTCTGTCTGTCAAAGTTCACTATTCATAAACACAGCTCAGCTTTCCTCCCAGCCCAAACTATGCTCTCTCAACCTTATTTCAGCAGATTTGTGATTCCCCTGTTATCTCCAGCCTCACTGCCATAGTTTTGAACACTGATTTATCCTCCCTTGAAAACAACTCCAACAATTAGGGAATTGTGCACTCTAATGAGCACTTACTGAGAGTTCTCCTGGGAGACACCTATGTTTTAAATTTAACTTTGTATATGTACCTCGGATAAACTTACTGAGTTGAGTAATACCTACTCTTAATTCACAGAGCTCCCATCATTTATCTAAGTAAGACATCTCCTTTCTTTTTAACTCTTTAACCCCTAAATAATCACCTGTGTAAAATAATGCACGTACACAGGAGAACTTCTGTTTTTGTTGTGATGGAATAACTGGAAGCAGGCTTACCTTCCTGCCATAAGAAACTGGAAAACCAAGAAAAAAGCATAATAAACCACTCTACTACACACTGACTATAGGAATGTGGTCAGAGATATATAGGAATGTGATCCCTGTGAGGAAAAATATGAAAAAGATAGGTGAGTTCTATGATCTCCCTGGTAGAGATGGTAGCCCATTATGTGTGTGAAAGAAAGACGGAGAACCCAGGCAGGAAAGTTCTGTCACATGCAGAGCTGAGGAGACAGAAATTGGAGGTGGGGAGGAGAATAAGTGGTTCAAAAGTAGGTGAGGAGGAAGACCACAGATAATAGTTTCAGTACCTGTAAAATGACCCCTCAAGTCTGTGCCAGACCATAAATGACCATGTATATCATGAGACTTCACAAAGCTGAGCCAAGGCAAAAAAATAATAAACTGAAGAATTCCAGGAGCTCACACTACACAAAGAGGTAGTAAAATTCTGACAAGCCAGTGTGGAGAGACCTTGTAGAATACTCAAGGAAGTCATGAGATACCTCAGAGGAACTATGCCTGAGGAGAAAGGTGAAATTAGTCTCACTGGAAAGACGAATCCAGGCTTGCCATAATAATATTAAAACCAAACCTTGTCATGGTCAAGCTGATTCACATGTTATAGAATTGTAACCCATAATAAGATTCGATTTCCTTTTTAAAAGAAAACAAATAAACTCAAAACTTAAAATATTCTCAATGATAATCCTCTGACACAAATTATTTGACATATGAAGAAACAATAAAAATTTAAATTCAGTGAAATAACATTTTTAAATATGATAACCTCAGGACTTTATATCCATAAACTTAAATTCTTAGACAAAATAAATAATAAACACAGAAAAAGGGGTAGATCTTAGAAAATTTTTTGAATGAAAAACAGATTCATAGTACAACCTTATTTAGCTAAATTTCAAAGATACACATAAAATACCATTATATATTTTATAAAAGCATACATAATAATTAATTTTTCCAAATACCTTTTTTTCTTATTAAATGATAACTATGTACATTAATGCAATTCTGGGGTACAGTGTGGTGTTTTCACATAAAATTTGAAATATTTTCATCAAACCGGTTAACATAGACTTAACATCATTTTACTAGGTATTGTGTTAAGACATTCATATTCTACTCTTAGAAAGATTCACTTGTACCCTTGTAAGATAAACCATAGAAGTAATCCCTCCAATCACCCTCCCTCCACCCATTCTCCTCACCCCTCTCCCTCCCCTCTCCCTGTATTCTTAGGCTGTTATTAGGTTATAGATTTCATATGAAAGCTATAAATTAATTTCATAATAGGGGTGTGTACATTGGATACTTTTTCTTCCATTCCTGTGATATTTTGCTAAGAAGAACACTTTCTAGCTCCATCCATGTGAACATGAAGGAGGTAAAGTCTCCATTTTTCTTTGTGGCTGCATAGTATTCCATGGTGTACATATACCACAGTTTGTTGATCCATTCATGGATCGATGGACACTTGGGCTTCTTCCAGGACCTGGCAATTATGAGTTGGGCTACAATAAACATTCTGATACAAATATCTTTGTTGTAATGTGATTTTTGGTTGTCTGGGAATATACCTAATAAAGGAATTGCAGGGTCAAACGGCAGTTCTATTTTTAGTTCTCTAAGTGTTCTCCAGATATCTTTCCAAAAGGAACGTATTAGTTTCCATTCCCACCAGCAGTGTAGAAGTTTTCCCTTTTCTCCACATCCACACCGGCATCTCTGGTTTGGGGATTTTATGATAGGGGCTAGTCTTACTGGAGTTAGGTGATATCTTAAACTAGTTTTGATTTGCATTTCTCTGATTAAGGATGGTGAGCATTTTTTCATATATCTGTAGGCCATGTGCCGATCTTTGGAGAAGTTTCTCTTCAAGTCCCTTGCCCACCCTGAGATGGGATCACTCATTCTCTTCTTGCTAATATGTTTTGAGTTCTCTATGGATTCCGGTTATAAAATCTTTGTCAGAGACATAACCTGCAAAAGTCTTCTCCAATTTTGAGGGATGTCTGCGTGTTTTACTCACTGTGTTCTTGGCTGTGCAGGAGCTCTTTAGTTTGATCAGGTCCCAATAGTGTATTTTTGATGTTACTTCAATTGCCCGGGGTGTCCTCTTCATAAAATATTCGCCCAGGCCGATTTCTTTAAGTGTTTCCCCTCCACTTTCTTCTAGTATT
>CAUYQV010064260.1:0-18036 GCA_963574575.1 Galagoides demidoff
AGAGTGATGCTTTTAGAATACAAATCTAGTCAAGAAAAGGTTAAAACTTTTCAGATTTTTTTTTTTTGAGACGGAGCCTCAAGCTATCCCCCTGGGTAGAGTAGTGCCATGGCATCACAGCTCATAGCAACCTCCAACTCCTGTGCTCAAGCGAGTCTCCTGCCTCCGCCTCCCAAGTAGCTGGGACCACAGGTGCCCGCCACAACGCCTGGCCATTTTTTGGTTGCAGCCATCATTGTTGTTGTTTTGGTGGGCCCGGGCTGGGGATTCGAACCCACCACCTTAGGTGTACGTGGCTGGCACCTTAGCCAATTGAGCCACAGGTGCCGAGCCTTAAGTGAAAAATCTTGATGTGAGATTATCCTGGATTATCTGGGTGGACCCTAAATCCAATGACAGACGTTCTTATGAAAGAAAGGCAGAAGATTTCAGGCAGAGGAGGCCAGGTGAAGACAGACAACGTGAGGACATTATGGTGTGTGACGAAAGTCAGAAAGACAAACACTGCGTGACCTCACTCACATATAGAATCTGTAAAAGTCAAACTCATGGAAATAGAGACTAGAAAGGTTGTTGACAGGGATTGGGGCAGGAGGGTGAGGAAATAGGATTTTGATCAAAGGGTACAAACTTTCAGCCGTAAAATGAATCAGTTCTAGAAACCTAATGTACACCTACGGTTAATAACAATGTACTATACACATCAAATTTGCTAAGTGAGTAGATCTTAAGTGCCTAAGTGCTCTCACATAAAAGAGGTAACTAGGTGAGGTAATGGATATGTTGACACCTTGATTGTGACAATCACAATGTATGTCAAACCCGTGCAACACATCTTAAATAAACACAACTTTTATTATCAAAAATGCCTCAGTAAAACTGGAAACAAACAAAAGACAAAGAAGCAGAGATTGGAATTGTGCAGCTACTAATCAAAGGCTTCAAGCCACCTAAGACTTAAAAGGCCAGGAGGACTTCTCCCCTAAAGCTCTTAGAGCAGTGGTTCTCAACCTTCCTAATGCCGAAAGGTATTTTCTTTGTTAAAAACGGGTCACGACCCACAGGTTGAGAACCGCTGCTTTAAGGGAGGGAGTCCCGGCTGACCCCTTGATTTTGAACTTCTATCCTCCAGAACTGTGAGTGAGCTAATTTCCGTTGCTTTATGCCACCAAGCTTGTGATAATTTATAACAGCAGCCCTAGGAAACTATCATAATCCTGAAGTTAGGGAGCCAAGCTCACCAGGAGAGAAGGCTGGAGTTTGATATGCTGCTAGAGCTGGGACCCAGATTACCCACATGTTAGAGCAACAGTGTTATTACAGCCCCCTACTCTTCTGCTAGAGCAGACAGCCTGACTCTACCACTGGCAGGGGCACATGCAGCCACATCTTTATGTCACGTTGCTGGGAGGGCTGGGGTGTGAAGAGCTAGCGAGGGCTGACAGCTCAACGCATGGGGCTTAATAAACTCTCGGAGCTGCTGGGTTCCACGGGCCGTATGGTTTTGCATGGTTTAACCTCCAAATGGCAGAAGATTACAAAGTGCTAAAGATACATAGCAAGTAATAAAATATTATGAGGATTGGAAACAGCTCCAAAAAGTGAATGTTTGCCCAAATGGTAGAAAATTTTCCACTTCCAAGTCTTTGTCAAGTATATCAAAACTTTGCTAGGGGAAGAAGATGTGGCCTTTTTATTTTTTTTCTCTTTCCTTTTTTTGAGAGATTTTTAAGAGCCCAGAGAAAAAAATCAGTGACATGCATATTTATTTACTTATTTATTTTTGAGATAGAGTTTATAGCTCAAGCTAGAATACAGTACCATTATCACAGCTCACTGCAGCCTCAAACTCCTGGGCTCAAGTGATCCTTTTGCTTCAGACTTCCAAGTGGCTAGGACTACAGGCGCCTGCCACAGTGCCTGGCTGATTTCTTCTATTATTTGTAGAGATGGGTGTGTTGCTTTGCTCAAGTTGCTCTCAAACTCCTGACTTCAAGAAATCCTCTTGGCTTGGCCTCCCAAGGTGCTAAGATTACAGGTGTGAGCTGCCACACCTGGGCCTAAGATGCATGTAAATAAAAATCTTCCCAAAGACAGGAAGATGAACTTAATAACCTATTGCAGCCCGCTATAGTCTTAAACTTCCAAAATCTGCTTGGTGTTTATTTATCCTAAACCACTATTTCATAAAAAGTTTTAGGCCTTTTGGGATTATAATCACATCAAATAAAACTGTATGTTTTGTGCATAGACCTACTTGGTATTTCATGTTATATGATAGCTTTTACTTCTCTAACTTTATATTCCTTTTGAACTAAATTTAAATTTTCTTTTTTGTTTAAATAAGCTGAATAGTGTTGGCTATAGAGCAATATTAAAGTCTAGTTACTACATGTATTGTAATCAATACTAAGCTAAAAACCTGTAGAATTCTTTCAAGTTTTTTTTTTTTAATTTTTTTTTTTTTTTTTAGCACCATGACAGTTTGTGTTGTGGCAGCTACACTTGGTCAGGGACAAACACATGGTAAAAGCCAGACTTCCCACTACAGTTCACACATTCTCTGTATTTGTTGGTTCTCTAGGAAAATAGTCTATGCAGTGTGGGGTAATGGAAAGAACAAACATATGAGGTCTGAAGATCAAGTTCTCAACTCATCCTGGAACAAGTACACACCTCATTGCTGAATATCATTAGAGTCACCTTCAAAGTACTCCCCTCAGGAAGCTGTGCACCAATGCCAGTGCTTAGTCTGCCCTTCAAAACAATTTTGGAACTCTTTTTCTGAAATGACCATCAGAGATGTTGTATAACACACAAAAACCCACACAACAACAATAAGAACACCACTCAGGCAGACTCACCCCCACATCAACATGAACATAGATGTGAGACCCTGATACACCAAGGTTATGAAATCTTACAAGCTATATGGTGCTGCCAACGTAAGTTCACGGTGGCAAGTTTGTGAACTTAATTGTTAGACCTCATACTAAGACAGCTCTGATGGTCATTCCAGAAAAAGAGTTCCAAGAATGCTGTGAAGGGTGGTCTGGGCACTAGTGTCAGGGTCTAGTTTCCCAAGGGGTATACTTCACAAGCGACTGTGATGTATCCAGAAATGAGGTATATAGCGCTTTCTCTAGGATGAATTTGTGAACTTATTGGTTAGACCGAGTACATGCAAGAATTATTGGTCAGCAGTCAGTGCAAACACCAGCTAACCAGATGCGTTGACCAAGATGCTCTCTTTCACAGTATAGTTGTGTGAATTAAATAAAATGACATAAAGTGCTTAACATAATTCCTGACAGGCAGTAGCATTTAATATAGGCCAATTTCCACTGATACACCCTCTTTCCCGTCTTTCATAATAATTCCATTTCCCTCTCAACTTCTGGGAAAATAGCTCTTATCCTTGCCTATTTGTGTCTGCTACATGTTTTAGGAAATTCAGTTTTTAAGTCTTCTTAGCTCCAAATTTTATCTAACAGCAGCTAGTTGCTAGCTTCACCAGTATTAGAAATTTCTAGACTATCCACCATTCCCATCTTAGAACACTGGTCACATAGCACTAGGAGATCTTTTTCTATTTAGCACTTTAGCGAAATAGCAGCGAAAGAAGCGTCCACTAGTCTTAATATTTATGGCAGTTCATGCTGTTCCTGGTCCAAAGGTCCATCCATCTCTAGGATACAGCAGATGGAGCCATCAGTGCTGACAGATGTGAGTAAGAATTCTGAGTCGGCCATGAACTTGGCTGGGCCTTGAAAGATGAGTGTGATCCAGCTAAATGGAGTTCATAAGGAAGAACAGACCAGGGAATGCTAAAATGTTCAGAAACCATAAAAAACAAGGCCTTGCCAGAGCAAAGCTGCATTGCCTATTGTTATTATGTTCTCTTTTGTAAGGGACTCTGCAACAATCTTTGCTAAGAATGGGCATGTGAACAACAGAATGTGTCATCAGGTTAAAACAAAAGAAGAGCAGGCAGCATCATGGTGACGGCATTAGTAAAGCGCTGCGGAGGTCACGGGCAAAATATACCACCACACAGACACCTCTTCAACCTCTGCTAAATGCTTCAACTATAAAAGCTCAGAAAATAATTTCCGTTCTAGATTCTGGCTGAAGAGCTCATAAAAACTTCTCTTTGGAGATTAATATCACCACAGTATATCTGGCTTTAAAGTGCTTTTCTGAAAAATTAGAATCTGGTGAGTATATTTAAGTAACATGAAGGTAAAAAATGCTCTTCAAAAATTATCCCGATGAATACAGACGCATTTCTCTGTGAACATTTCTCATATGTGACTTTCCTAATTGACTGAAAAAATGCACTGATAAACATAAGTAACTTTTTCCTGAAAGTTATACAGCATTTTTAAATTTTTTCAGATTAATATAAGGGTACAAATGATCAGGTTACATTGTTTGGGTTTCTAAGGTACAGTCCAAGTTGCAGTTAAGCCCTTCACCTAAGGGGTGTGCTGTATACCCTTACACTGTGCGCATTAAGTGAGAGGTCATCCATCCCCCTTCCTCCTTCCCTTTCACCCCTCTTTTTTCCCTCCCCCCCTTAAATGTATTTGTGTTTTTCTCTTGTGTGGGTGTGTAGTTGTTTTCCTACTCGTTTCATATTAGTATTGAGTACATTGGATACTTGCTTTTCCATTGATACTTTACTAAGAAAAATATGCTTCAATTCCATCCAGGTAAATACAAAAGATATAAAGTCTCTATCTTTTGTATGGCTGAATAGTATTCCATAGGGATAGGTATACCACAATTTATCAATCCATTCATGCGTCAATGGGCACCTGGTTTGCTTCCATGTCTTGGCTATGAGACAGCATTTTCATTTTTAAATTGTAAGCACCCCTTGCTGTGATCAGTTAAACATATTAGATCCCCATATACCTATTAGATGAGTTAGAACCCTCCACCAATATGGTGATGTTGGCCACCTACCTTGGGAAGGTGGCATTGTGTGGTGGAAAGAACACAGCAGACTTGGTTTCTAGGCTTAGATCCTCAACCCAAGAGAGTCACCTTGGGGAAATCTTACATATTGTGAAACGCTGTTTTCTCATACACATATGTGGAATTAGAAAGTTGAACCAAATCAAATTTAAGGTCCCTTCTAGTTTTTAAAATACATAAAAGAAACTGATAAAATGTTTGTTTAGGAGTTCCAAATGAGAAGAAAGGTTCAGGAAATACTTCTTAAGGAGGGCAGAATTGAAAGTGGATGTTAAAGAATATGCACTTGAAATTGATACAGGACAGGTGGCACCAGGACCTGCTGCCTTAGCCCTGGCGGTGTTGGTGCTGTGGCAGTGGCAGAGGAACCCGTGGGCTGTGGGGGGAGGGGCAGGAGGCTCCAGAAGCCAGAGTGGGCAGACAACTGCGGAGAAGACATCAGCACCTGGGTGTCTCCTTCTCCCAAGCAGGGCTGGCTAAAGTGGAAACCCCATCTTTTCTAGGGCTGGCCAATTTCATGTAAGTTTCTAAGGCCTGAGAGTTCCTGCCTCCTGCAGCTAAACGGAAGGCTGAATGTCACTTTAGAGGACCCACACCCTAACTGTAACCATTAAGTTCTGGCAAAATAATCACCTGCAACTATAAATACCCCTGAGCAGAGAGCCCAGAGACAAGAGAGGCAGTTCCTCGACCTGGGTCCTCTCTGCCAGGCGCTTTGGTGTTTTTATATTCTTGGTTTCTGTAAATAAATCCTGATCTGTGGACTGTGGATTCATTCTTCGAATCATCGAGACCAAGAACCCGAAACTCTGGTATCAAAATCAGGTTTGGGTTCCAGGGTAGCAATTCAGCTCTCTGTAAGTCTGTAGGTATGAAAGTTGGAATATGTGGAGCCTTTAGGGGAAAAGCAAGTGGTCTAGTCCACCTAGAACAGGAAGACTGTATAAAAACAAGATGGGACATACTAGGACTGTAGAGTTAATTTAACCAGCAAATATTTATTAAGTGTCTGGTAGGTGCCAGAAGCTCTTCTATGTCTGAATAATGTGGTAAGCTTGACAGGCAGGTCTCTTAGGGGAACACATAGTCTATTGAGGAAGAGAGATTATTTAACAGTTGAGGAGGAACATAGCAAGAACAGCTAATCAAGCCTGGACGTAGACATCTCTGAAGAAGTTTTGTTTCAGCTGTAACCTAAAGACTGAAGACTTGTCAGCCAGGCCCTGCTTAGGAAGCTGTGCAAAGCAGTGAATTATCTATTATACCTGAATCTTATGCACCTGGTATCCAGTAGTCACTAAAAATGAATCACTTGCCCTCCCAAAAATTGAAATTGGCATGCCAAAAAAGTGTGTTTATCATCCCTGGTTTAAGGGAGACTGTGTCAGATGTAGCACGGCGTCTCTTCCGTTTTAAGCACACAAAAATGATATACTTATGGTTTAAAAAGCATCATAAACAGTATTCCTGAAGGTCAACAAACAGAATGTCAACAATAAATTGTCTACTCAAGCTTAGTCAAATTTCAATAAAATGAGTTCATTTTTAAAAATAGTATCTGGTTAACATAACCTTCATGTCATTTTCTTATGTTAACCAGTTTGATGAGAGTATTTCAAAATGTATATGAAAACAGCACACTGTACCCCATGATTGCATTCATGTACATAGTTATGCTATAAGAAATAATAAAGGAAATTTGAATGGGAAAAAATACAAATAAAATAATATCTGGAACTTACATGGCAAAGCAGCTCTGAATTTGGGCTCAGCGCTTGACGGAAGCCCTGGGGTAGGAAGCTGCACATTGTAAGTTGTGAGCTTCATCATCAAGATTTACCAGCTAAGGGTATAATGAGAACTGTCTGATGATTGGATTCACCTATGACTGACGTTTCACAGGGAAAGTAGAATTGGCTGCCAAGTGTAAGAAAGAGTCTACAATGAATAGAAAAGATGAAAGGACAAGGAGCTGCTGATAGTGTGTGAGAACAAGGGGGAGGTGTCCAGTTTAAACAAGGGTGAAGCATGAGTTGCAGGGAGAGGGGATGGAGAAATAAGCACGAACAGAGACTCTGGCCAACACATGGCTGTGGAGATTTAATGTCTCAGAAAGGGGAGAGTTCCGAGGATCAGCCAGGTTTAGGGTGTGGCCAGGAGAGTGTGTAGTTGAAAGAAATGTAAGAAAGCAAGTGCCTGTGAGGTTGCGATGTTGACTGAATCCTCAGGTGGGGACTTGGGGCATCCAGGGCAATGATGGGAATGAGGGTGGGGCAAAGCTTTACAGCATGTGGGAAAATTTTCAAAGACTGTGGGTAATTTGCTTCCAACTAGGAACCAAAAGGGAAGTAAGTAAATCCTAGCACCAAGAGGATGAAAGACTCAGGTATAATAATCATCCTGAAAGCCTGTGGGGAAGAAGAACAAGGAACTGCTTAGAAGTTGCAGTGGAGTGTGTGAGGGATACAGGCACCTGCTCACAGGACTAAGATGTACAAAGGAGAGGTGCCGTGAGTCAGTGTCCTGAGCAGGGCTGAATTCTACATCAGGAAAGGTCTTCTGAGTGTTGGGTGAAGGGCGTCAGGGTACAAGGTGGGCATGATGGAAAGAAATGGCTAGTGACTCAAAAGAATAAAGATGGGCTTGGGAACCCAGGACAGAGTGGAAGGAAGGACGGAGGACAGTGGTCAAAGGTGGCAGGAAGAAAGGTTGTTAATTAGCTGATTTTAAAACTCTTACTATAACTTGAATGTAAACCTGTTTCTCTGTTAATGGAGACGGGAGCACTTGGTTATACCTGAAGCCAGACAATTATCTCTGCCTGTGGCCACCTCCCGTCTTAAAGGATGACCTTGGGTGGAAAGGTAGGCATAGAGGGACAGGAGGCACAGTGACTCACTCGGAGGTCTTCTACAGAGAAATGAACGAGTTTGTGAACAAAGAAGTGGCACCTTATTTTTTAAGAATTACTAAGTGGGGCGTTGGTGTTAAATTACTCAACTGGAGTTATGGGATCACCCAGGCTAGGTTTCAGGGTCAGGGTCAGGTCAGGGTCAGCCTCCATTCTGTGTGCAGCTGGAGCAGAAGCCAAATGCACCAGGCAGTGGTGAGGGGAGAGATGGGGAGAATGAAGAAAGGTAAGTTATCCTGCAATTTGTTGCACACACAGGCACTGGAATTCTCTCTAGCTGTGGAAAACCATTCTACTTGAACCAGATCCCTATTGCTTTGGGTAAGAATTCCTAAAACACTTCCAAGTCCATCTCCCTTTAATTGCAGGACTGGGTGGAATTGAAGCAGCTAGGACCATGTCCTAGAGCAGTACAGTGTGGCTACATTTACACTGAGAACTCAAAGCACAAATGTGCAAGCCCTTTAAAGATTAGTTAGATGGTTATGAATGTCAGCATCAACCTGTTGACCCCACTAAAGAGAAGCAAATTCATCCCCCTCTCTGGAAAGCAAAACCTGACCTGAACATTTGTGTGTTCCTCCGATCTGCTTACACAGCCATCAGATGAGGCAGGAAGCAAACAGCTAACAGCGGAGGCATGTCCTGAAGCAGGTGAGACACGTGTTGTCTACAAATAAATCAGCAGGGCCGACGAGACTGGATCCCTGAAGCATCCTTAGCATTCAGTTTTCCACTCAACGAGGAATCTTTCAAGAGCGCAGCAAATCAAACAAACATCTTACTGACCTCAAGAAAAGAGAAGAAGGGAAACTTGGAAAACACTTAGATCACAATTGACCTTTGAAACCTAAGATGAATGTGCTGTATAAAGGTTAAATAATAATGATGCAAATAGCATCCAGACGTTACCCTCTAGAGGACAATGAGATCGGACATTAATGATACACATAGACTAAGATCATAGGTCAGGTTTTCTTTGTGGGTCCCTTGGCTTTCATAATGCAAGAAAATGAGCCTAGAATTCTGTTTCCTAACTATGGCTTTTCCTACCGAATTATTTACCTTTTTTATATTGTGATCTATTCAGGTATTACTTAAACAGTACTTTAAATTAAACATAGGGAACTGTGCTCCCCACTAGGACAGCTATACCCGGGGAAGAGGCCAAGGCAAAGTTACCATAGGCAAGAAAGTTATTTTCTTGTTGGGGAAATGAAGTTATATTTGTATGAAAACATTTGATGATAACAGTAGAGTGTAAATAAAGTGACAAATGAATGGTTAAAAAAAAGCAGGAAAAAATATGATTGTAAAGCTTCAACATGTGATAATAAGGTTATTTTCTCCATTTTGGGACATATTTATACACTTTTATATTTTGATTCAAATTATAGCTGTATGAAAATTTTTTTCAAAAAATAATGTTATGAAAGTATGTATAGTATGTTATTTTTTCTTTTTAAAGTAATATCTAAAAAAGGAAGGGCTCAAGGAACACCACTTCAGAGAGATGTCACCATTTCCCAGCATGACTTCCTACCCGCAGTTGGGTGACGTGTCTCCCCTACTCTCTCCCAACTGTAAGATGGGCGCTTGTCTGACAGGGATAAAGAGGGGATCTTAGTAAAATGAAATGAGAATCTGGATAAGGAAAGGTCCTTGGCATCAAATAGGTTGTCTGCCTTCAAATGTTTCAATTTTATCCAAAAGAATCACAGTAAACAAATTCTGATCTGTTTCAAAACGCTTTTTATGGAGAAATCTTAAATACACTTTATGTATATCAAGTTCTATCTACTTTGCCTGTTATAGAAATTCTTTTTTATATTTAAAGTATGGACTTCTTTCCCTTTATTCCTAATCATTTTAACCAAATCCTTCCAGATGCAACTAAAACCCCATTACCTCTACTTTGGCAGTTGGTAAACAGAGAGAATGCTTGATGACATTTTCCTCCTAGGCTATGCAACTTTTAACTGTTATTAGGTATTTAGTAATGTGAAGGAAAACTTGAATGGAAAACTCAGCAAACGTGGAATATGATTGTGTAAGCTCATTTTGTCTCTAATGTTTTACTTGGTCTCCATTTTTACAGCATCCATTAACTTGGGAACTTCATAATGAAAATCTATTCTAATTACTATTAACTCGAGGCAAGGTTGATATGTGAAGGTCCATTGAAGTTAGTATTTACACTTGTTCAAATGTAGTTGATTCTTATCAACTATTTTAATACCAGACATAAAACTTGATATAATACATTTTCCTTTTCCTCTGCCTTTTACAGCACTATTTATTTTCAAGTCTTTGGGGATCTCAGACATCTGTTTTTCAGGCCCCAAAGCCAGGGTTGCCATAGGGTTGATGCACTTTTTAGAGCCAAACAATTATTTTCTAAACCCTGGTTTCTATCCAAGAATTATTTCCTCCATGAAACAGTAATCATGATATACTTTTTCAATAAAAATCCTTTGGCAATATATCAGGAGCTCTAAAAGTTTATTACTACAGAGGGAGGTCGTTGAAACCAATGCAGCTCCATCCTGCCTTGACCTCTTTTCCAAAGAAATGAGTCTAAGGATTATAAAACATCTTTCCACATTTAGACTTAAAAATAACTATACAGACAAAGATGCGGGATTGCTTAAGAGCATGGGGTTCATATTCAGAAGGCTTGAATCTTTGCTCTTTCATTTATTAAACTGCCTAATCTTAACTTCTCTCTTTTTGGGAAACAGCGATATTGGACACCAGACACAGTGCTTGTAAAGAATAAATAACATAAGTACGTGAAACACCCGGTCCACCAGCACCAGCAGTGAGCACTGTACAGCTGGTAACTTTACGTCAACTGAGTTGTATTAGCTTGAAGTTGCAATCTTTACATTTTGTTTTCTTTTTTAGTTTCATTTATAAAAATAGCCCCATGCAGGAAAAACTTTAGCAATGAAAATAGGGTAGGAAAAGTGACTCTCAGGAATGAAAGAGCCAAGGAATATATTATGTATACAATTATATACACATATTATAAAAATGTATGTCATATATTATGTAATCACAACAATACAGTCATGTATTTTATTCTATATTTATAAATAATTACATATTTCACTTATAGAAATGTATTAATATTTATTTCATTTCCAAGTGATTTCTTGTAAGTCAAATGCCATTGAATAATGAAAACTTCCAATTTGTAATACAAATGTTGCAACATTTAAAATTTCTTGGACACAGAGTATTAAATTAAGTGAGAATCACCTAAGGCCAAGTTTACACAAATTGCAGGTAAATTGATGTCCAATACAATTAACGAGATTTTGTAGAACAACTAGAAATATTTTCATTTACCACAACATTCATTCCCGTGGTAATAGGTGACTCCTACAACCAGGTGAATTCAAGAGAACCAGAAAAAATCTTATTAACTACGAAGCTGGAGGGTCCTTGTTGACTATCCCAAAGTTTTTCCACAACTCCATACCAGTCTTTCTTTCTGAGACGCCTGGGAGCCCAATTAGGGAGTGCTGAGGGCCAAACTAGAAGTAGAAGCTGCAATCAAATCCAAAGGCCGCTGTGGTACAAGCCAAAAGGAGACAGATTCTGGTGAGGGTTAGCAACTGAACACCAGGAATGTGGCCATGAGCAAAGTCAGTTTGAATCTAGAAAATTCAAGCTAGCAAGGTTATTAGCTACAAACAGACCTTGCTTATTTATTTTTTTCTTTTTTTAATGTAAAAACTTATATTGGGCATTAATTATATTGTGTATCAGCAGACTAGTCTTTTAAAAAAATAGACACTAAAGATTTTGAGTTTTATTCAGTCCCAAATGGAATGCACATATAAAATAAGTTCTGAGCAGGAGAACATCAAATGACAGCTTCGGAAATATCCGTCTAGCAATAAGGTACAGGATTAATACAAGGCCAGGCTTTATTAGTTAGAAGCAATAATTTATTTTACTTTACTTTTGTTTTCTTTTATTTTTTTGAGACAGAGTCTCATTTTGTTGCCCTCCGTAGAGTGCCAAGGCACTTGGGCCTGTAATTCTCTTGCCTCAGCCTCCAAACTAGCTGGGACTACAGGCGCCTGCCACAACTCCCAGCCAAGACAGGGTCTCTCTCTTGCTCAGGCTGGTCCAATCCATGAACTCAGGCGATCTGCCCACCTAGGCCTCCCAGAGTGCTAGGATTACAGGTGTGAGTCACCGCACCCAGTCCCTACCCTAGAAGCAATAATTTAAGAGAGAAAGAGTCAAAGGCTGACTTGGGGAGATAAACATAATAATACAAAAGAAAGAAAAATAAGGAAATTTATTTTGGAAGCAAAATTGAACTAAAAATTGGCAACTGGTTGAATATAAGAGATTTTTGAATAATCAATTTTTTCATAATACTTAAAGGACATATTCAGGCGTGGCGCCTGTAACTCAGCAACTAGGGTGCTAGCCACATACACTGGGGCTGGCAGGTTCAAACCCAGCCCAGGCCTGCCAAACAACAATGGCAACTACAACAAAAAAATAGCCGACTGTTGTGGTGGGTGCCTGTAGTCCTTCCTCCCCAGCTACTCAGGAGGCTGAGGCAAGAGAATCACTTAAGCCCAAGAATTTGAGATTACTGTGAGCTGTGATGCCGTTGCACTCTACTGACATAGTAAGAAAAAAAAAAAAAAAAGACACATTCAGTAATTGTGGAATATACCACAGGGCACTTTTTGTTTTTTATGTGCTTTGCCTAACTGTACTTTTCCCTGTTTGGAGCCCAAAGCCAAGATTTTGAATTTTATGTTATTGAACTATGAGCAGGTGTTGAGAGAATTGGCCCAATGCACAGTTTGATGGTAACTCAGCAAAGGATGTGTTGGTTTCCCCTTTCCCCTGCTGCTGCAGGTTTGGTTTTGTGACTCTCTGCTCCACCATGTGTGGTCCCAAAGGGGAGGGCCAACTTTTCATTCAGCTTTTGCCACATTCCTATTATCATCCTGTACTATCTGATCTGCACAGTGCTGGCCCCTCAGACCCACCACTATTAGTATCTAATTGATTTCATCAGCAGCTGTCCAATACCATAACATATCACGCAATACCTTTGCTGATTTCTGGCAGGAGCAAAAGGCTATCTGGTTTATTTTCTCAACATTGCCAACTGCCTCCTCCTAGTTCTCTCCTTGGCTTTTCCCTTTTTCGTAGACTTTGCTCCCACTTAAACTCCCAAAGATTTCTCTGCCCTATCAGCTCCTCTCCCCCTTCTTTCTACTCTTTGTTATATTTTACGACACTCTGATATACCCATTTCCTGCCTCATTTACAACAATTTATTAAACACCATTTGGTTTTTTACGTAAGTACTAATTTAAATCAATGAAAAACACATCCTACATCATAAAGAAATGGACTCTAAATGCCAGGTTACAGAGGAATAGGTAGTTTAGGGAGCTGGCTGTCTGCCAGCAATGGGATCCAGGACAGAGGCCAGAGGCAGCCTCTCATGGCTGTATTGGCACTTCCTGGGATGGTCGCGTTGTTTGCAGTGGTGCCTTGATAGATGTGTGTTCACCATGGTGGTGTAAGTATCATGGGTATGGAACCACAGGCAGTTTTCATTCCCCTCATTTCTGAAGTGACAAGAAAATATTTTCTATCTATAAACATAATTCATCACATAAACAAATTTTTAAAAAAGACCATATGATTCTCTCAATTGATGCAGAAAAAGTTTTTGATACTATCTAGCATCCTTTCATGATCAGAACACTTATGAAAATATGTACAGAAGGAACATTTCTTAAAATGATAGAGGCCATCTATAGCAAACCCACAGCCAATATCAAAATGAATGGTTTAAAATTGAAAACATCTCCACTCAGATCAGGAACCAGGCGAGGATGCCCATTGTCTACACTGCTACTCAACATAGTAATGGAAGTCTTAACTATAACAATCAGGCAAGAGAAGGCAATCAAGGGATCCAAATAGGGTCAGAGGAGATAAAACTCTCATAGAATGATATAATCCTATACCTGGAAAATCCCAGGTACTCAACTTCAAAACTCTCAGAAGTGATCAAGTAATACAGCAGCATCTCAGGATAAAAAATCAGTAGCTTTTATATATTTCAACAATAGTCAACTTGAAAATATAGTCAAGGACTCTATTCCTTTTACAATAGTGCCAAAGAAGATGAAATATCTGGGAATTTGACTAACAAAGGACATGAAAGATCTCTATAAAGAGAACAATGACACTTTGAGAAAAGAAATAGCTGAAGATATTAACAAATGGGAAAAATACCATCTTCATGGCTGGGAAGAATTAACATTGTTAAAATGTCCATACTACCTAAATCAATCTACAGATCTAATGCAATCCCTATTAAAGCACCATTGTCATACTTTAAAGAACTGTAAAAAATAGTACTTCATTTTACATGGAATCAGAAAAAAACCTCAAATAGCAAATACATTACTCATAAATAAGAACAAATCAGGAGGTATCAGATTGCCAGACTTCAGGATATTCTATAAATCTATAGTAATCAAAACATCATGATACTAGCACAAAAACAGAGAGGTAAGTTTATGGAACAGAATACAGAGCCAAAAGCTGAACCTTGACAAACTTATCAAAATATTCAGTGGGGGAAAGACTCCCTATTTAACAAATAGTGCTGGGTGAACTGGCTGGCAATCTGTAGTAGACTGAAACTGGACCCACGCCTTTCACCATTAACTAAGATAGACTATCACTTAAGATTTAAACTTAAGACATGGAACTAAAAATACTAGAAGAGAGTGCAGGGAAAACACTTGAAGAAATTGGCCTAGGAGAATATGTTATGAGAAGGGTCCCTGGGAAATTGAAGCAACACCAAAAATACATTACTGGGATCTAATCAAACTAAAAAGCTTTTGCACATCCAAGAGCACACAGTAGGTAAGGCAAACACACAACTTTCAGAATGGAGATGATTTTTGCAGGTTATGCTTCCAACAAAGGTCTAATAACTAGAATATACAGAGAACTCAAACTAATCAATAAGAAAAGAATAAATCTGCCCCTATTTCAATGTGGGCAAGAGACTTGAACAGAAACTTCTCTGATGAAGACAGGTACATGACCTACAAACACATGAAAAAAATGCTCATCATCCTTAATCATCAGAGAAATGCAAATCAAAACCACCTGGAGATATCTAGCTCCAGGAAGATTAGTCCACATCACAAAATCCCAAAACTACAGATGTTAGCCTGGATGCAGAGAGAAGGGAATACTTCTACACTACTGGTAGGAATTCAAGCTAAAACAACCTTTTTGAAAGAACTTTGGAGAACACTCAAGGAACTAAAAGTAGGCCTACCATTCTATCCTGCAATTCCTCTATGAGGTATATACCCAGATAATCAAAATTTATTTTACAACAAAGACATTTGCACCAGAATGTTTATTGCAGCTCTATTCATAGTAGCCAAGACATGGAAACAGCCCAAGTGCCCATCAACCCATGAATGGATTAACAAATTGTGGTATAGATACACCATGGAATACCATGCAGCCATAAAAAAGATGGAGACTTCACATCTTTTATGTTTACCTGGATGGAACTGAAACATATTCTTCTTAGTAAAGTATCTCAGGAATGGGGAAAAAAAGTATCCAATGTACTCAATATTACTATGAAATCAATAATCACCTACATATTCATATGAATGGCAAAACATAACTATAGTCCAAAACATAGAAGGGAAGAAGAGAGAGAGGGGAGAGGAGGGATATTTGAGGAAAGGATATTTGGGGGGGAGGACCTCACCTAATGTGCATGATTCAATGGTACATTCCAAAACTATTAAGAAATGAGTATAATTGTGATGGATGTGTTACTTAGTTCAATGTAAGCATTTCACATTGTAACCTGATAAATACCATCAAGCTACAAATTTATGATTTAATAAAAAATAACAAATTTTTAAAAAGAATATTTTAGTATGGGGAATCAAGGCATAATTTCCTCTACACTAAGTGGTCAGGGGAGAAAACTAACAAGACACAAATTATAAATTTTCCACAGAAAACATGGAAGGCATAGGAACAAAGGACAAAATGCAGGTAAGCCTGACATTCTCAGTGGACGGAGTCTTGCTAGTTTCTAAGAATATTAAGATGTTTCATCATGCCCATCATCAAAAATCTGTCATGAGGGTCAGCTGCCATCTGATTTTGGGAGGCTTAAAAAAAAAAACCTAAGGCAGTACCTGTGGCTCAAGGAGTAGGATGCTGGCCCCATATACAAGAGGTGGTGGGTTCAAACCCAGCCCCAGTCTAAAAAAAAAACCTAAAAGCAAGTATGTGCATTTCCCCCTAAAAATGAATAAGATAGTATTTGGATCAGATATTAAGATACTTTGGTTTAACCTGGACATTTAATTCAGGATTATTAATAGCATCATTCAATTTTATGAATAAATAATTGATGAAGGTAAATTAAAATGAAATAATATTTTTACCTTATCATTTAGTGAATATGATTGTGCCACTGCACTCTAGCCTGGGTGATGAGTGAGATGCTGTCAGGAAAGAGTGGGAAGGTGTGAGATTTCTTCATGCTACTCAAAAGTGTGTGTAATTTAAAACTTATTAACTATTAATTTCTGGAATTGTCCATTTAATATTGTTGGACTATGGTTGACTGTAGTAGTCCATATAGCCTATGGCTAGGAGGAGTAAGAGTTATAAGTAACACCTGTATAGCTCAATAATGGAATACCTTGGTGAAAAGGGCATAGGGAGGGATTTAGCTCTCTTAATAAATATGAGAGCTTCCAAGACAAGAGCATTGGGGAACTGGCAGTCTCTATACGTGTGGTGTTAAGAGTCATGAGATCAAGTCTATATTAGCCAGCAGATTGCTAGCATGGCGTCTCTTTGCTGAAGATTACTAAGCTTTGTTAAAGACTGCTAAGATTTATTCTTCTAAATAGGCTGCTTCATTCTCAAAGACTATCTCTCTCTCTCTCTCCTGTTAAGCAAATAGCCTCAGGCATCTAAGAGCAACTGTTCCTAATCCAGATAACAGCATAGCAGTGTGCATCCAGAACATAGCTAAATAAACCATGGGCCAGAGACTAAACAGTCTTGGCCCGACCAATGGCAACAAGAGTTGAGCATAAATAATGGAACTCTGGAAAGCAAACCATGGATAAGGCAGACTTCCATACATCAAAAATATTAGGGCAGAGTCAAAGGACATACTTGGTTAAAATCTCTCAGCATCTTCATTTCCCAAGAGACATGTCTCACTTAAAAAACAAAGGGGCTAACTGAAGCAATTATATAGATCTACTAGGAAAAGAAAATAATGTCTTTTGTTCAAATTACTCTAAGGAGAATATCAGCTAATACATATAGGGAAAAAATAAGTAAGTTGTGACTCAGGAACCCTGTATTCTTTTCTACATTTTATTTTTTCATTGGCAAATAATTGCACATATTCATAGGGTACATAGTGATATTTCCACACACATATGTAGAATGATCAGATCAGGGTAATTAGCATAGTCATCGTGGCAAGCATTTATCATTTATTTGTGTTGGGAACATTCACAATCCCCCTTCCAGCTATTTGAAACAATGTAATATATGATTGTTAACTACAGTCATCCTGCAGTTGTATAGAATACTAGAATTTATTCCTCCTATCTAGATATATGTTTTATCTTTTAATAAATATCTCTCTACTTCTGCAGCCCCTTCACAGCATCTAGAATCCTCTGTTCTACTTTTTACTCCTATGACATCAACCTTTTCAGCTTTGATATATGAGTGAAAATATATGGTGCTTCACTTTCTGTGCCTGGCTTATGTCACTTAACATAATAGCCTCCAATTCCATCCATATTGCTATGAATAACAAGATCCCATTTTTTTAATGCCTGCATAGTATCCCACAATGTATATATACATTTTTGTGAGTTTTTTTGTTTTGTTTTGTTTTTTCCATTAAAATCCTAATCTCCTTTATTCATCACAAAGCTTTTGCATAGACCTTTTAAATACATAAACACTGACCAGAACTCTGCTTACCAGACTATCATCTTCCATTATCACTGCATCTTTAAAATAGTAGCCATATTCACAGGAGG